>JAQIXJ010001873.1:0-18165 GCA_034700185.1 Phthiracarus laevigatus | reverse complement strand
AACCACCAATTATTCATAGAGATCTTAAACCTGATAACATAATGTTAATAACCAATGAAAATGGTTATAAAGTGAAACTTACAGACTTTGGTTTGTCCACATATCACAATTATGTCGATCAATCACACACTAAATATATCGGCACAAAGACATACAGAGCTCCTGAAGTGGAAAAGAAAAAACAGTATGACACTAAAGCTGACATCTATAGCTTAGGCACGATAATGGAGAATCTATTCAACTTTGATCTTGACAGGTTAGTTACTTTTTTATTATTTTTGTTTTAATTGTAGTTTAAAATAAATTAATTTTTACATTACCCAATCTTTAATTCGTTATGATTTTGAATTAACCTTAATGCGACATCTAATGATGTTGATAAGACTCCGCCATATCTCATCATTAAATCAAAAAAATGTTAAAAAATACAAATGATTTGGTAAATAATATTTTGGTAAACAAAATTAAGAAAATAATTATTCATCTTGAAGATCAATGGTATTAATATTGTTGAAATTGGTGTAATTGGTTTTAGTTGAGCTTAAAAAATAAGATGCATACTGTTTGTACTTTAACCAACTATTTTTTAATTTAATAAATCCCTCTTCCACTTTAACTTCTTACTTATTGAATATGGAACTTAGTTTTCAAATTGTATATTACTATCATTAAAATAGTTGATTTGTGTAATGCTTACTCTAGTTTAATCTAAAATAACAAAATGGGCATTAGATATTTTTACGCATATTTTCGGATAAACATACGTTTAAATAGAATTCTTGCTAATGTTTATATAAGTTTAATATATTTTTTTTTACTTTAAATGCAAACAAGTAATTATCCTTTTATTATTTTAGTGATACAAATACAGTTAATTTAGTAATTCAATCAAATTATGAAAACGCTAAACAGATTTGTTTGAAATGTGTTTCATACACAGCCAATCAAAGACCTGAATGTCATGAAATATTAAAAGAACGCCACTCATGGAGTATTATAAAAGAAAAAACTAAACGTCTGTCAGAAAATATAAATAAACGATTAATTAATATTTTACGAGACGAATTCCATAGTTTTAATCAAATTAGCAGTAAGTTATTGTATAGTTGTAAACAAATTGCAATCATTGAAGAAATTGAAGAGAAGTTTATTATTGAAACAAATGA
Organism: Phthiracarus laevigatus; assembly: GCA_034700185.1. Lineage (NCBI taxonomy): Eukaryota > Metazoa > Arthropoda > Arachnida > Sarcoptiformes > Phthiracaridae > Phthiracarus > Phthiracarus laevigatus. The sequence goes on along the minus strand of JAQIXJ010001873.1, from coordinate 16,999 downwards.
AAGAAAAATTTATGCCCTTAGAGTTAATGAACACTACGATACATTAGGAGATGAACCAGTTTTAATTAATGAACTAATAAATAAAGAAATTCAAAGCATTGTCTTTGGAATCGAACATGTTTTATGTTTAACTAAAAATAATCAAGTTTATTCGTTTGGTAAAAATAGACGCGGACAGTTGGGATGTGGTCATTATTTAAGTAATAATAAGCCATTGGTAATAAAAAAATTAAATGATAAACGAATAATTGATGTAAAATGTGGTGGATATCATTCATTAGCTTTAAGTGAAACTGGAAGAGTATTCGTATGGGGAAGTGGAGGGAATGGACAGATTGGAAATGGTTTAAATAATGATATGAATACTCCTCTCGAATTAAATTCACTTAATTCTGAAAAAATTATTTCAATATCATGTGGTTTATATTTTAGCTTAGCCCTGTCTCAAAGAGGAAAACTGTTTGTATGGGGTTATAATGGAGGCGGAGAATTAGGTATTGGAAATAATTTGAATCAAAACAAACCAATCATTATAGAATTCGAAGACACAATTAAAATTAAAAAAATATGTTGTGGTCGATTTCATAGTTTAGTTCTGTCTATGAATAATAAAATCTACTCATTCGGACGAAATTATTATGGACAGTTAGGAATTGGAAATACTATCGACCAAATCAGACCGATTAAAGTTCAAACAACAATTAAATTCATTGACATCGAATCATCTTTTAATCACGACATATCACTTGCTTTATCGGCAGATAATATATACTATGTTTTTGGAAAATGTAATGAAGAATTATTGCATACGCCAAAACAAACCAATTTTAATTCGTTTTATGAATTATTTATAAATTTCTCAATAGATTATAAAATTTTTCCGACAATTTTCAACATCGATTCCTTTCTTAAAAGCTGTTTAATAAATAAACTTAACGAATTGAATAGTTTTAAGCGATTAAATCAACAGGTGATTGAAAATATGAGATCTCTAAGTATCGTTAGAATAAAAGAAATAAAAGCTGTTTTAGTAACAAATGATGACATTAGTTATTCATTTCGATTAAATCAAAGCATAAATAGCTCATTGAAAGAACCAAGAATTGTGAATGAGATGTCGAATATGAGGATTATAAGTATAATTTGTGGATCTGATAATGTATTATATTTGAATGAAATGTATGAAGTTTATTCATTTGGTTATAATAGCAATGGACAACTTGGCAATGGATCACTAATTTCAAACTATAAGCCAACGATTATTAAAAAACTAATAAACAAACAAATAATCGATATAAGTTGTGGCGAAGATCATTGTTTAGCTTTGAGTAAACTAGGAAATATATACATGTGGGGAAGTGGATATTATGGTCAGAGTGGAAATGGTTATGTCGTCGATCAAGTGACACCAACTAAAATTCAATCTTTAAGCTCAGTTAAAATTGTCTCAATATCTTGTGGTAAAGATCATTGTCTCGCTTTATCCTCAAATAATGAACTTTATGGATGGGGACGTAATGAATTTGGACAGTTAGGTATTGGGAACAAAACAAATCAGAACAAACTAATTCATATAGAAAATCCACACAAAATTGTAATAAAAAAAGTTAGTTGTGGTCGCAGTCATAGTTTATTGCTATCTAATGGTTACAAATTATATTCATTCGGTTGCAATAGTAATGGTCAGCTAGGAATTGGTAATATTAAAAATCAATACAAAATGAATAGAATTAAGAAAACAACTAAGTTTATTGATATCTCTACGAATTGGTGCGATGATATTAGCGCTGGTTTATCCAAAACTGGATTATATTACATTTGGGGTAAATGTGGTAAAGAATCGATAACTATACCGAGAGAAACGGATTTGTCTTCGTTTGATGAAGTATTTGTATTTTATAGAACTGATAATTTTCTTTGTAAACAATTAGATTTAAATCAAACAAGAATGACACATTCATAGTGAGCTCACTTTTTCATAGGTTAATGTTTACTTATGTAAATAACTTAATTGTTAAATTACGTGGAATAAGTCAATTAATATAAGACTGCGAACATACAAACGGACGGGCGGACAGATAGACAGACAGACAGACGGACCGAAGAACAGACGGACCGAAGAACAGACGGACATGGTCAAATGCATAAGCTCTCCTTTTTCTAAAAAAGTCAGCTAAAAATAGTTTAAATTTGATGAAGCCGAATGTCGCGTTGTTTATTACAGAAATGATTACCTGAATTCAAAATAATAAATAACATTAGGTGAACACTAAAATTTGAAGGCCTAATAATAAAATAATTAATTAAAGTATAATTAATTAATAGAATAGATTTTGATGTGAATTGAATTACGCACATTTTAGCAACTAAAAATTACCAAACAATGCAGTTTATTTTTAAAAAATCTTACGAACGAATATATAATGAAAGTTCTATTAATGATGAAATTTTGTATATAAGTTACAGTTAAATGAAAACCTTACAAACCTAACTAAACCTAACAATCCTATCAATCCTACCAAACCTACAGACCTACCAAACCTACGGAATCTACCGAATCTACCGAATCTACCAAACCTACCAAACCTACCAACCTTATCCAAACCGGTTAAAGACATTGTTTTATAAGCAGTTAACAAAAATAAACTTTTATAAAAACTTTCTCTTTTAAAAATGTTAAAATTTTTGTTTTAATTATGAATTGTTGGCTATAATTATCTGCATAGTACCCCGAAAATTTAACAATAAATTGAGTGATCAATGTTTATTCAAACTTCTGAATCACATTGTAATTTACTTTGGATCATTTAACTTTTATATTACATTTTAAATAGCTTGATTGCAGTAAATCATACAAATTTCTCGTGCCGTCAACATTTATCTTAAATCACTTTTTAGGATTAACTAGGTAATATAAGAAAAACAAGAACGACACATTCATAGATAGCTCACTTTTTCTTAGGTTAATGAATACTAGTGTGATAAATTAATCAGTTTTCAAGATCTCAAATCCTTATATTAACAAATTAACAAAAGAAATATGTGAATTCTATTAATGAGAATAAGACTGCGAACGTACGGACGGACAGACGGACGGACGGACAGACAGACAATGTCAAATCCATAAGCTCGCCTTTTTTAAAAAAAGTGAGCTAAAAAGTTAATTTTAGTATTGTAAAGGTGACAAGGAGAGGAATTAAATATATTAAATTATTATTACCTTATAAACAGTGTTTTTTATTTATTGATTATTAATGTAATTAATAAATTAAATTAAAATATATAAATAATAAATTACTTACCTAATGATGATGGTTATATACAATGGAATAATGATGTGTAATTTACAATGGTATGCTTAATGATGATGTGGTGTCCATGTTATTTACAATAAAATAAATAATTATGAAATTTGTTTTGGATGAAATGATGTGAATTAATAAATATGTGAAGATAATGGTATAATATGATAATTTTATGACACTTACAATGAATTATTATGAAATGATAATGATAATGAATGTGATCTACAAAGAATTATCAATAAATATCAAAATGTTGTGTTAATTTACATATGGTTAGCCTCCCAGGCTAACCATATATAAGATCTAACTCTTCCATTGTGAACATTCATTGTTGTTTAGAGCGATTAGCTTTAATTTTAAATAAAGTTTTAACTAAGTAAATTTGCCGTTGTTTTGTTATTTATTAAGTAGTAGTGCCGAGTAGGTGCGAAGCGAGCGGTGGCGTGTCGAGTTGACACGCTACCCGAAGGCTCGCGGAACGTGAAAGTAGGGCGACGTCCCTGTAGGTTTCTCGATTAGAGAGACCGTGCGGCCTCACAGGCACGGACAGACAGCCTGTGAGTCTCCGACCCGTCAGGATAGACCAGTGTCGGAGAGCTAGCCGGAACACTATCCTATCCCGGGTAGAATGGGGTTGCAAATGCAACTAACCCCTGGGATTTGTGGTGGTGTTCTGGCCGGCACTTGCAATATTACTCTTATTAATTGACCGATTTGTCATGATTAAACAATACTTATAAGTAGGTAAAAACTATGTAGGTAGTATATGGCAGTAGAAATGGAAAGCATAATTACATGAAAGAAAAAAGATGTTTAATTCAATTTATTATAATTATCTCGGTTATTGGCTTATTATGATTTAAACTGCACAAATATTTCATCGTTCCTTTCATTAATATTTTGGAATTTACACTGGTTTTGTAGCTTATAACAGGAATAGATGCGTAAATAATCATAATTTTACAAAAGCTGTAAAAAGCTGTGATTTTCATGTGCAATAAATTAACTGAAATTTTGTTTTAAAGATACACATTGTATGTATAACATTACTTCACAACTAAAAATAATCGATAATTTCATTAATTTTAGTTTGAGTTAACAGAGTAAACAAATCTGTGATCCAACTATTTGTTTTGTTATTTTGTGTATTGAATTGAACCAATTTAGTATTTGTGTGATAAGTTCCATCTGTTGTGGCAAATATGAATTACAGTAAATTGAACTTTGAGTCATATGTACCAGTTTTCCATTATTTCACTATTATTTCAAATGAATGTTGTTTACATAAATTAAATAATATTAGAAACTAATAGAATAAATTTCTTAGAAGTTTTAAACTAAATCACAACAATTATAATTTAACTTTTTCATTAATTAAGTAAAAGTGAGTCCACGGATTATTAGTGAGTCTGCGTTAAAGCCGCGTGCACTTTATATGTCGTTATTGGAACAGTAAGTACTCTCACACAAACTTTCTGGTCTATATACAAACACACACATACACACAAACTCTTGTCTTCTTTTTTAAAAACTCAAAATGGGAATCGAAATCGGCATTTTCGTAACAAAGTTGCAGATTAATTAAGTTGGGCTATTTGCTATGATGTCGTGGATACTGCAACTCAGCCTAATGGTAGGTGTTTCAATAATTAATTCTTTAGAATTATTTGAAACTTTAAATTACTAGTTCTTTTTTAGGATGTGATTACGCTTTTTGAGGCGGTTGTATTACTCAATGGATCAAACAATCAACCTTGCAAAATAACCCCCACTCATGCTCTTTTTGCCGAAGCCCAAACACCAACTTGATTCGAGTGGGCTACATGGACAATTTAGTCGGGCAGCGAGCGGATTAATGTCCCAACAGATGTGTTTTTATGTAAATCTTCATCTCCTTGGATGTGGAACCCCACCATGCCCTGGAGGTAAGTCACATAATCTATTTTACCTAGTTTGCCTTATTTATTTTTTTGTTTATGAGGCTGTGGCTTCAAATCACATTCCTTCGATGAACTCAGTTGTGTCCAATACTTACTCGGGCGAGAAACTCAAGTGAAAAATTCGGCTCCTATCATATATCTTCTTCGCCAAGAACAGGAGCAGCGTCTCTAAGATCTGGAAACGTTTGTATCAGAGATAACAGATCTACAGTACCAATTGTTTTCATTTGAGCGAACATTAGAAAGTTAGGAAACTATATAATAATGAAAAACAAATTATAAATAAAATTATTAAGTTTTTTCTTTTAATTATTTTAGGACTTCAAGTTTTGAATCAAGATATTCAAATAAGTGTTAAGAGTCCTAACAACTAGAGTAGAAGGAAAGAGAGAAGCTTCTGGTGGAACTCATTCAATGACCTTAAGACAAAGAAGTCGTTGTTTATATGTTTAATTTGGTTTACTTTCATTTTATCATTATTATTTCGCATTATTACAAGCATTTTTGAATTAATCGTACATTTTTAAGTATTTATTTTGTATTGCTTTTTTTATCTTTTAAAAAATTACATTTTACGCAAAATAAATTACTTGTTTTTAATTATTTGTTTTAAAAATGGATATTTAAAACTCTGACTCTTTCGAAATAAGTAGAAGTGAGGAGTTTATTTGTGTCAACCATTGAAAAAGCAAACATTTTAGTGGACTGGGCATCTGCAGAATTCAAGGCGTATATCTATCCTCCACTACTGGTGTAAGATCGTATAGAATTGTATTCACTTTGTTTTTAAAGTTTTCATATTTTTGATTTCTCAGATACTCTTTTATTTTGAGATCATCGAGTTTGTTGTTTGTAGAATTAAGTTTTGTTTTAAAAATTCCCATTTCATTTGTTAAATGTGTTTTAAAATTGTAAATTGTCGTATTCATTTCGTAAGAAGTTTATTCAAATAATTTTTTGGTTTATTTGATTTTGCTGAATTTGCCCGTTATATATTGTTTAATAGGCGTACTCATAACTTTCATAAAAATAATTATATTTATTCAACATTTAGAGAGAGCGAGAGAGAGAGAGAGGGACGAAATAGTATTTTTATAATATTAAATTAGGTCAAATTTTAGTGTTGACGAAAATTTATTCTTTTTTTAATATTTACATCTTTTTGATATAAATCTAATTGTTTACAAAGAGAAGCTCTATAGGATACAAATATTTCATCAAACGAATTCAAGTCCGTTTCTTTCGGTATTGTGATCGATTCTTTACCACATTTACCCCAAATGTAATATATTCCAGTTTTGGATAAACCAGCGCTAATATCATCGCACCAATTCGTAGAGATATCAATAAACTTTGTTGATGTCTTAACTCTATTCATTTTGTATTGATTTTTAAAATTACCTATTCCTAGCTGACCATTAATATTCCAACCAAATGAATATACTTTGCTATCATTAGATAGTAATAAACTATGATTACTACCACAACTTAATTTTGTTATTACAATTTTGCGATGAATTTCTATAAGAATTGGTTTGTTCTGATTTGTATTATTCCCAATACCTAACTGTCCATATCTATTATATCCCCATCCATAAAGTTCATTATTTGAAGATAAAGCAAGACAATGATCTGCACCACAAGATATTGAGACAATTTTAACTGAGCTTAAAGACTGAATTTTAGTTGGAGTCACTTGATCGACGACATCACCATTTCCACTCTGACCATAATATCCACTTCCCCACATGTATATATTTCCTAATTTACTTAAAGCTAAACAATGATTTGCACCACAACTTATATCGATTATTTTTTTGTTAATTAGTTTTTTAATAATCGTTGGCTTGTAATTCAAAGTTAGTGATCCATTGCCCAGTTGCCCATTGCTATTAAAACCAAATGAATAAACTTCATTCATTTCATTTAAATATAATATATGTTGAGATCCACAAATTATACTTTTAATCCTCATTTTCGACATCTTATTAACAATTGTTGGTTCATTAGAGGAGCTATCGATGCTTTCATTTAATCGAAGTGTATAAACAATGTCATCATTTGTTACTAAAATAGCTTTAATTTCTTTTAATCTAACGATACTAAGAGATCTCATTTTTGCAATTATCTGTTGATTTAATCGCTTTAAACTATTCAATTCGTTAAGTTTATTTATAAAACAGCTTTGAAAAAAGGAATCATTGTTACATACTGTTGGAAAAACTTTATAGTCAATTGAATTATAGATGAGTAACTCATGAATCGAATTAAAATTTGTTTGTTTTGGCGTATGCAGTGAATCTTTTTTACATTTGCCCCAAACATAGTAAATCTTATCTGTTGATAAACCGATTGATATATCTTGTATAAAAGTTGATTCAATGTCAATGAATTTAATTGTTGTTTGAACTTTAATCGGTATGATTTGTTCGACTTTATTACCAATTCCTAACTGTCCGTAAATATTCCATCCGAATGAGTAGATGTTATTATCAACAGAAAGAACTAAACTATGATATCGACCACAACATATTTTTTTAATTTTAAATGGGTCTTTGAAATCTATAATTATTGGTTTGTTTTGATTACAATTATTTCCAATTCCCAATTCTCCACTTTCATTATCACCCCATCCATAAAGTTTTCCACTTTGAGACAGAGCTAAGTTATGACCATATCCACACGATAATGAAATAATTTTTTCAGAACAAAGTGATTTTAGTTCGATTGGAGTATTCACATCATCATTGAGTCCATTTCCATTCTGTCCACTCCCTCCACATCCCCATGCGAACACTCTTCCTGATTCACTTAACGCTAATGAATGATTTGCTCCACATTTTACATCAATTATTCGTTTATCATTTAATTTTTTTATTATCGATGGCTTGTTATAACTACAAAAGTTTCCAGCTCTACCTAATTGACTAAATCTATTATCACCAAATGAATAAATTTTCTTATCTTTAGTTAGACATAAAACATGTTGACGTCCACTGACAATACTTTGAATTTCATTATTTATAAGTTCATTAATTAAAACTGGCTCCTCTCCCAAAGTATCGTAATGTTCATTAACTCTAAATGCATAAATTTTTCTATCAATTGTTTCAAAAATAAATTTTTCTTCAACTTCTTCAATGATTGCTATTTGTTTACAACTATACAACAATTTGCTCCTAATTTGATTAAAACCACTGATGTTGTTTCGTAAAATATTAATTAAGCGTTTATTTATATTTTCTGATAGACGTTTAGTTTGATCAATTCTAAAACTCCATGAATGGCTTTCTTTTAATATTTCATGACATTCAGGCCTTTGACTGGCTGTATATGAAACACATTTCAAGCAAATCTGTTTAGCTTTTTCATAATATGATTGTATTTCGAAATTAATTTCATTTGTATCACTAAATAGTTAAAAAAATTACGTATTTATTAATAAAACAAGATCGATAAGGTCATAATATATGACTGTAAATATAGATTCAATAATTCTAAGGTCACTCGCTTCCATTAATTTATAATGTTTTTATTAAAGTTAAGTTATTTGCTATTGTTTTTAATTTCGAAATTTTAGGCCAAGAATATGGGTTCAGATTTTTCGCTATATTAACTCGATTCTTACAATTTTTGCCAATAAAGTTTGAGTTTGTATAAAAACGAATCTCCCGCATAGAGTTCTAGCTTTTTATAATTAAAATTTAAAATTTTTATCAGATTTTGTCAATTTATTGTCCGATATTTAATGTTTTAAAGCTATTAAATTCCTTTAAAAAACAGTCGAAACGTCATTAAATATACTTTTTCGTTCTATTCAATTTTTAAAAATTTTTTGACTGTTTTTTATTTTTTTTTAGTTTTTTTCAAGTTTTTTTGACTATCAATTTTTCAATTTCTTTTTGTTGTATCGATTTATTAGGATTTTTTTTTTAATTTTAATTTGAATTCTTTATGTTAATAAAGGAATGTTTTTTCCTTTTTAAAATTTTTTCAAAAAGTGCGTCAGACGGACGGACAAAGATAAAAATAATATTTGAAATTTGCATGTAATCTTGTTTGTTCTTTATATATCAAGTCATTATTGTGCGAAGTTTAAAAAAGTGTAATTAAACTTAATAGTATTGTTTGTTGTTTGCATTAAACAGATTCATTTTATTGTTATTATTAACTGTGTAGCGATTGAGGGGTTGAGTAATATAATAAAATATGAAAATATTTAGAATTAAAACAAATTAAATAATAACGTAAATAACCTTTCAAGATCAAAGTTGAATAGATTCTCCATTATCGTGCCTAAGCTATAAATGTCAGCTTTAGTGTCATATTGTTTTTTCTTTTCCACTTCAGGAGCTCTGTATGTCTTTGTGCCAACATATTTAGTGTGTGATTGATCGACATAATTGTGATATGTAGACAAACCAAAGTCTGTTAGTTTCACTTTATAACTATTTTCATTGGTTATTAACATTATGTTATCAGGTTTAAGATCTCTATGAATAATTGGTGGTTTGTGTGAATGCAAATATTGAATGCACTCTAATATTTGTATAAATATATCACAAACACTACCATATTGTTCATTAGTAATTGAATTTGGTTTCGTAAAATTCATTTGATTGATAAATGAATCTAAAGTTATTGAACACATTTCCATTTGAATGTGTAGTAATAATGGTTTATCTCGAGAATATAATAAATTATAAGAACTAATATTCTGTGGATTTTCTACTTCAAACGATCCAATATAATAGTTATTCTCTATCCACCAATCAACGAATGAAACGACGAAATCACTTTTAAGTGCACGTAAAATGTTAATTTCTTTTAAAGTTTTGTCTTTCTCTTCAACAGTGAACGGAATTTTTTTAATGGCATAAGATTTGTTATTTTTGATAGATTTCGCTTCAAATACTGTATAAAAAGCTCCACTTCCGAGCGCTTTAACTTCCTTAAACTCAGTCTTGAATTTATTTGCCATTTTAAAGAGAAATCTAAACTTGATTTAATTAAACAGTTAAAAGGAAGCTCAGTTTTCTTAAATTAATGTTTACATAGAAGACATATATTAGGTTTTAAATGACTCTAACAATTTATTATTATAAGAATTTAGTAAAATTGTTAATTCATATTTACTAAATAGAAACAAGAGGTAAATTAGGAAATAAAAAGTGTACATTTTTAATGTAAAACAATAACTACTCATTCATAGAGAGCTCACTTTTTCTTATGTACACACATTTTAAATTTTAAGTCGTCACGACATGCTAACAATTCCCTTTATTAATATTAAAAATTGTAAAATCTCTTTTTTAATTAAAAGTTTACACAAGGACAGACAAATATCGTCATAATAAGTAGCTTTACATTTTAATAAAAGTAAGCTAAAAACAATAATATTTTATTGGATCTATAGTAAGAAATAAGTTTTTCTATCTTTTTCTTACGTTCTCTTACTATAATGTATGAAACTGTTTTCAATGATGTTACCTAACCCTATGCTACAAAAGGTTATAAAGGCTATAATAGATGAGCCGTGTTGATTTACAGATTAACTATTAACAGTTCAAAAGATTTAAACAATTAATAACATAATTGGGACGAAAAAATTACAGTGAGATTTACAACAAAACATTATAAAGCTAGCAAATAAAACAGTAAATAAAACAGTATAAAACCTAATACAGATTGATAACAGTTTAATTTTTTAGCTCAATTTGATTAAACAAAAGTAAGCTTATGGATTATGGATTTGCAGCTTGTCTTGTATGTGTCCGCAGTCTTATATTAATAAAGTGATTTGGAGTAATACCACCTTGTTTTAAAAACTAATACATTTGTAACATTAGTTTGCATTAACTTAAGAAAAAGTCAGTTCTCTATGAATGTATCGTTCTTGTTTAAATAATATGATTGTGCTATTAGTCTAAAAAATCACTTTCCATTCTTAATGGTATATTCACTAATTTTGAATAACAAAATCTACAAGGCTTGTGTGATATACGACTTTAACTAAGCTAACATTTTCTTAATTCTTATGAGAGGTTGAGATTGCACATTATAGTGGATAGAAATAATTAATTAAAATACTGAGTAGACGTGGTACAATATCTCACCATAGTACTTCCGGTTTCCTTACTACAGGCAAAGGTATGGCAAGTCACAGCAAACCGGAAGTCCGCTTCTAGTGGTTGAGCAGTGTTAGAGGAGGTGTTTCGTGTATGTGGGAGAGGCGGAGTTTAAACTATCATGCGTTGTTAGAGGCACTGTTTTAAACATAACCTAAGTTTTGATGCGTTGTTAGAGGGGGTGTATGGAAGCAAAAAAAGAGGGGATGAACATGTTTTAGACTACAATGATATTTTGATTAACAAATTTGTAATTACTTAATTCATTAATAACAGATTTTCGTTAAACAAATAAAACTTCTGTAGCGGTAAAACAATTTCTTTAGTTAGTGACAGATGATCGACAATTTTACCAAATGAATGATAGATGCTATGTTTACGTTAAACATGATCGATGACATCACTTATGATAGAAGTAATATTTCGGACGTGACAATTAAACTCGTTGACAATGTTACACTGCATTTGTATCTGTGCCATAATAGAAAGAATTCGGATTTAAAGCGTCAAAAGGTTAAACAGTTCTGTGGTTACAATAGTGCATTATTAAAAAACCTTTATTCATTGGCGTAGCCAATTAGTAGTATATTCATTATAAAAGAAAGCCCACTCAGTCACGTATAAACTTTTATATCGGTGATCTCTGGTAGTTGTTCAGTTCAGCATACTTAGCAACGCAATACCCAAAGCAACTAATGCTTAGGAATTATTATCGGGCTACCCTAATAACTGACATTTGCACTGAATCACAGACACATCGTTTACGGAATGAATTATCATAAAAAGTTTATAAACGTGAATATTTTATAATTTTAACTTATCATTAATTTTTATGGTTTTTGCCAATGTATCATAATTTTTAATTGTTCAAAAAAATGATAAATATTGATAACAATAACTATTATATGTTAATATTATTACGTATAACTGCCAGTAAACTCTGATAACTAATTCATTATTGTAGTAATACAAATATTTCTATAATTTTCCTTTTCAATAGTATGAATTTCATTAATAGGCAACAATAAGTACGCAAACTTTTTATTATAGCAAATGATAACTATATTATTTGACGGATAAAAAACGTAGTGTTGTTTCTTATGGTTTTGCTTAATTGGTGGAATTAAGTGAAATATTTTTGGAATCCCTGAGTCAAAGGGAGTCAAAATTATATGTAACAATTTAGGGTTTTGTTCAGTTCGGCCACAAAATAGATATTTTGAGTTAGGAGTTTTTTGGGTATATCCCAAGCTTCGAAGTTGATATATGGTTTGTTATAGAATTGGTATTACCTAAACCTATCCGAAAAATTTCCAAACACCCCAATTGGACCACCCAAACCCGAAATAAAACAAAATGTTAATATTTAAAAAAATATAAAAATATTCAATCAATTGAGCTATCAGAAACAGGGAAATACTCGACATACGAACTGCCGATTAGAAATGTGCAACAATAAGTTATGTTCGTTCAAAACATACGTATTGTTAGTGTATATGTAGAATAGAATTATTAAAAATGAAATATTAACCAATAAAAATAACTAATTTTTCTTACTTTGTCCACCAACATGGCAATTTAACTTTATATAAAAAAATTTTTATATAACAATTTATGGATTCTGTAGATTTAAATATTAAATTTGTTCAATTTTAAAGACGATAAACTTAAATACACATCTATTTGAGGCATCTCTGTAAATGCTGAAAAGAATTTAAAAATAATAATCAAAAACAAGTATTCATACAATTCAAATTTGAACTACCTCACTTCTATTGTAGACTCCAAATTGTATAAATATATTTTAAATAATGCTAACTATTATTTTTAACTGTATAATAAAATTGTGTGCTTTTTATAATAAAGTAGTTCATTAACAGAATCTTATTTTTATTTATGGATAGCCATTCATCCACAACTCATTGAATGGTACACAAACTATAACAATATAATTTCACATAATTATTACAAAATATAATACTATTACTTTTAAAAAATTAACAATATAATATAATCCTATAATTGCATTCAAATATGCATAAAATCTTTTTGGTTTATGTCAAAGGAATTTATTTATACATTTTTTTCTCATTTAGATTGTCCTAAAAAGGGCCTTTTGAATTCTTGTACACTAAATAATATTTTCAACTACTATAAAACAGAATGGTAAAAAACAGAGTAAACTTCGATTCTAAAGATAATATTGTTATAAAACAGTTTATTATAAACATTTTTGTTATAATAAACATTTAGTACCTGTTATTTAACTCTTTCGGGCATTTATTGAAATGTTTTGCCTCAAATAAATGTGTTTATTACCTGTTTTATGACAGCTCAAATGATTGAATATTTTAATATTTTTGAAATCTTTTACTTTTTATTTTTTATTTTGGGTATTGGTGGTCCAAATGGGGTGTATGAACTTTTTCTAAGTCAATTCCTTTCTAATAATAACCTAGATATGAGTTTTGGAGATTTAGATGACAGAAAAAACCCAAAAAACTTTTAACTCGAAAATTCGATTTTGTGGCCGAATCGAGCGAAACCCAAAATAGTTACCAATATTTTCTAACTAGCCTTGACTCAATGAATGCGAAAATACTACATTTTGCCTAATCAGAGGGTTGAACTGTTCGACTCCCTAACCTAAATTTTTAATCCCTTTTAGTTTTATTGGACATAATTTATATGCGATAATTCGTTAATCTATAGGTGGCTATGAAATGCATATTAATGAAAATGGCTACAATATCATTATAAATTTAAACTTTATTCAACTCATTGATACTGTACTCATCAGTGATGTGGGCGCCAGTCCAGATAGTCCACACAAATAGGCAAAAGCCCGACAGGGCGTGGCATACGTATAACATTTCTCTGCATAAATGGATTATATAGCACATCATTGGTACTCACGTTCACCCAAAGGTTTAATCTTAATGTAGCAACTCTTTTTCACTAAACTATAGACAGACGACTACCGTTAAAATGAGTGCGATTTTTACCAATTTGAAGAAAAGTTGCTCACAAAGTGCATCTCTGATGTTATCCTATTAATAATGTCTTGTTTAATTTTCTTTGTTTTTAATTCTTGAACGAATGTTATTTGAATGTCAAATCAATTACGTAAGACCGCGATAATTATTAATTAATCACATATATTCGCATTAAGTAATTCTTTTGAATAGTTTATCGTTTTTAACGATTTTCAAGACTAATTAATTAAATGCCAAATCGAAAGCTAATTAAACGGAATTTTTATTTAAAACTTAACACATAAGTGCTAACAAAGGTACAGATTAAATATATTGTTGGGTGTAAAAAACAATTACTTAGAATAAATTCGTGTTTATTTATATCAAATAAAAATTATTACAATATGCTTATTGATACTAAATTAGCAATTACTGATATCGATTTACCGCTATATAAATATGGATTTATATATAAATATGATATTAATCAATATTTTAAAAACAGTGAATCAAACAGAAAAATGCAAAAACGCAAATGTATTTTAATATTTATTTGGCTAATTATTAATTTGGTTCGTTCTTTTATTTATTTAAAACAAATAAAGAATAATTATTTGCCAAAATATTATTTAGATTTACTTCAGTATATGGGAATTGCTGTGAAGTATAATTTCTTGTCTTCAATTGTGTTATCCTTTCTATCGCTTTGTATCATTTACTTATTTAATCGAAGTAATCATTTAGATTCCGTGTTAATTAATATATTATTGGTTATAAAGCAAATAAACTCTATTCAAACCATTAAAATAAAAACGAATTCTAAATTTTTTATTTTAATAAAACCACTGAAAACTATAATTGATTATATTTGGAGCTTATTGATGGTTTTAATTTTTTTCTTTTATGTTATAATTTTTTATAATAATTACACAATTAAAGAGTTCATTTATTATGGCATTATAGCTTTTATTCTCAATTATAGCAATTTTTTTATTTCGCTATCAATTATTTTTTACAGTTTTCTTTATTTTTTCATAGTTTGCTATTATTTTGTGATTAGAATTCGGTTTATTAATGATAAGTTCAGAAAGTTTTCTAAAAGTTTCAATTTTTGCTTCAATGTGTTTGATAAGTTATATTCTGAATACAATGAAATTTGCTATTCTCTAAAGTATTATAACGACTTCTGGAAAAAATATTATTTTTTTCTTACTTACGCTATAATTCCTTTAAATTTATTTGCATTACACTTAGTTCTATTTGGAAAATTTTCTTCTTTAGATAGAATAATTACATTCATATTTTTTATGTTATGTATTGTTTCACACTTTTCATTAAACTCATTGTCTGCAACAATAAATAGAGAACTGTTTCAACCATACAAGTTATTCTATAAATTATATATTGATGGAAATAGATATTTAAAGTTTAAAAAGAAATTTAAGGTTAAATTTATATTTCTTTTTTAATACTCTTAACCATAGAAATTATTAAATCAATAAATATTCTTAATAAATTTTAGATATTAATTGCAATAGAAAGAATTAGCGATTGCCAAAAATTGATTGGATTTTCGTGTGGAAATCAGTTCATTATAACACCTATTATTTCATTTAAAGTAAATAATAAAATAAAACTCATTAAATTTTTACATTTATATATTTATTATTACAGATCGTTTTAATTTTTGGTCGATATTTTCTTAATATTTCCTCTTAATTAAATTTGCCAACTCTATAAATTGACATCAATTGTAATAAATTACAGACTTTTTGTTTTTTATTTGGATCCTGGATCCCATTATTTATTATTTTTTAGCTCACTTTTATCTTTTTATCCGTCGTTATGCATGTAAAGGACTTAATGTATCATATTATTTCACTTTCATTTAAATAAATATTCAATTTTTATGCTAAAAACTTATTTATAAGTTACTGTAGATTTATAGATATTGGTAAAGTTCTTAAGGCATAAGTGAACTAAAATTACTAAATAGTAAAAATAACTTTTAGCTCATTTATGAATACTTCGAATATATCAAAAGGTTTGAACAGGGTGTCCCTAAGGGAGGGAGCTGGAAGGGGTTATCAGTTAGAATTCTCAAAAAGTTGACCCCATACCTATAAAATGAAAAATGACAACTCTACGGGGGGAAAATTTTTAGCTCACTTTTTTGAAAAAAAGCGAGCTTATGCTTTTGACACTGTCCGTCTGTGTGTTCGCACTAGCTCGACCACTAAAATTTGCACGTATTTTATTTTGAGATTTTAAATTAAATTTTAGCTTAGTTTAAATATAAGAAAGTGAGCTCTCTATGAATGTTCGGTTCTTGTTTTAAATGTTTTTTGTCCGATGACAGATAAATTGTCGCTTAAATCCGAGTAGTTTGACCCCTCCTCCTTATAAAGTTTTGAAGTAACCGCCCCTAGACAGACATACTCTGGGTCATCCTGGGTTTGAATGATGTTTTAACAGATAGCTTAAAAGTAATAAGCGGCTTCATTGCTGCCTAAGTATAATAGACAATACATAAACTATTAGTTTACTTTAACTCAAAAAATTTCAATTAAGCTAAAGTTTTTTATTGTTTTTAGTTCAGCAGTAAACCTGTATAATTTTTACCCCAACGACACTTTGAGCGCAAATAACTT
>JAQIXJ010001872.1:0-18168 GCA_034700185.1 Phthiracarus laevigatus | reverse complement strand
TATACGTCCAAATAATTACTTGAAATGGGTGACATTAAAATAGACAATACATTAACAAATTAACTAAATATTAATAACCCATGCTTCTAGTATTATCTATTATAACTCATTTTTGCTAAAATGATAAAAAAAATTTCTAAAGATTTAGCAAACGACTAGAAATTGGCTCACCATCGGTCGGCTTATAAGGTTAACGTATA
The DNA here is from genome assembly GCA_034700185.1 of Phthiracarus laevigatus. Classification (NCBI taxonomy): domain Eukaryota; kingdom Metazoa; phylum Arthropoda; class Arachnida; order Sarcoptiformes; family Phthiracaridae; genus Phthiracarus; species Phthiracarus laevigatus. Next base: position 17,968 of record JAQIXJ010001872.1, on the reverse strand, counting down.
GATGAAAAGAATTAGGAGGCCAACTCAAAAGATGTTTATCTGCAAAGACTTAGAAATCCTGTTACCGAGACAACTAATAAAGCTAATACTTAAACCTAGTTGCCCACAAAATTGGGTAACATCTCATTTAACTCCCCTCTATAAGCTTAGTTAAATGATTTATGTGTTAAAAGGATTTCCAAACCGAAATTATCTGCCCAACACGTGCACTACCCGTCCAACTTGGACCAAACCAGCTTATCCCTGACCACCTCCTAGCCTGACCTACAAATCCCTGACCCCATATACCCTGCCACCAATATACTCCCTCATCCTTGACCCAACTCTCCACGGTAACTTAACAATATATTTTGAGACGAACGAGCGATTTAAACTAATACTCGTTCGAAAATTAACTAAACGATTAATTCGAATTTACCGAAAAACGTTTTATTATCAAAAATGCGCAAAAGCGTTACAAAAATCAGTTACGTTAGTCGTAACGAAAACGAAAAACAAAGACAAGGAAAATGGGGGGAAACTTTAGTTATTATATGTGGTGACAGAGCCACCAACTGTCACACTCTCCCGGAGGAAATGAATGGAGCGGTCGCTCCATCGGATCAAAGGCCGTTGATTGTTGACGTCATTCGGCACACGCGTCGACCAATCGTTGAAATCCGTTTCGTTTGCTTAGAAAACAAACGCTAAATGCGATCGAATTTCTAAACGGCCGAACGGTAACCCCAATTTCACGACCTCTGCTATCCATTCGTCAGCCTCTCGAGCTGTTCCGTGTCGTCCGCTCCAACTCACTATAATTTTGAAATCTTCGGAGATTATCGTTTCTGAAGTAATACCCGTTCCGTGTTCATTACGATAAGCGTTGCCGTACTCCGAACTTCTCGGGTATAATATTTCGCTGGTTCTCGCAATGTGTAGAGCGGTTTGAATTGATTCGTGGATTTCGCGGTCCTTAATTTTGAGAGCGTCGGACACAATCCAATGTGCCATATCTTCGGCTAACTCGTCAATCGTTTTGATTGCCTTCGGAAACGCTTCGTCGCTCCAATCGCCCAAATCCGCCCACAACTCGTCATTATTATCGTCCTCGTCGTCCACGTTATCGCCAACAGATTCTCACTCCGTTTCGCAGTCTAAATCGCAATCGAAACTATCGCACATTTTCGCCAATTGTTTTGATACTAACTAGTTGTTTACGTTTTGTTGATGACCCACCTTTGGCGCCCATAAACACAAATGACGCATTGAGTTACCAAACACTTCGACAATCATATTGACGTTATGCGTATCAATTGGAAACGATGTTTCGTTAGTTTCTTCGTGGATGTAACCGATGTTTACCTATGAGGACGTGTCTATTTGACGAAAATATGAGAACAACGCAGAGTTATGAGCAACGAATGTCTTAATAACCGTTTTGTCATTAACGTCGATTTGTTCTAATCTAAACGTTTCTTCTCCCAGTTTTTCGACGATAATGCACGGACCGATGAAATATGGCGTTAGTTTGTCGCGCGAAGGATGATTTCCGGGTAAACGATATTTAACGTAATCTCCGATAATTACGTTATTTGGCATATGTTTGATGTCGTGTTTTCGCTTACGTTCTTGTTGTGCATTGCGAGACCGTTCTGTGGCCAAATTCCTCACGTTTTCAACCGGAATTTCGGGCGATTCGAACTCTTTTGACGTTAGACCGAAATGAAGATATCTCTGTGCAAATCTGGTTATCTCGTGTGGCTGATCATTGATAGCTGTAGCGACAACGCTTAGCACGGTTGACCATCGAAGTTTAGGCTTATCGGTGAGTGCCAAACGAATGCCTTTAACGATTAAATCGTTTGTTTTTTATTAGCGAGTCCGTTAGCTTGTGGTCTGTAAGGCGGGTTCAGTAGACACGAGACATTTCGGGCTTCCAGATAATTTCTAAACCGTTTTGAAGTAAAGCTGGTACCGATATCGCTATGTAGCGCATCGGGAACTCCCACCGAATCAATAAGTCGACTAAAGAAGTTAATGGCCGCTTCTGCTGTATTTCGCTTAACAGCGGAAACCCATAGGTATCGCGAATGGTGGTCGACAACAGTGAGAATGTATTTTGCGGATGTGTTATCAGCAGACTTGCCCATAACAATAGTATCTATCGCCCAAAGCGCGTTTGGACGATTTGGTGTTTCAATTGGTCGAATTGTTCCAGCGGTTGACTCAAATGGTGGTTTGACATATTGGCATGTGTGACTCGAGCGGACGTATTGCGCTACAACTATATCGCGGTTCGGCCACCAGTAGCGATTCGCAATAAGACGCAGTGATTTATGTCCACCTGGATGGTTCATCTCTTCGTGTGTATTAAGTAGTATATAGTTGATGAGCGACTGTGGCACAACAATGCGCTGAACTACCCGATATTTAACAACAGCGATACCATTGACTTTACGATACTTTCGTATTCCGTAGTCAGTTATTTCATGTTGTCTATCAATCAACGCATCAGTGATTATTACCGCAACGACCGGATTTCTTGAAAACGCGTCTGTTGCCATATTATGATTGCCAGGACGATGGTGAACGGTGTAATAGAAAACACCTAAACGCACATACCATCTGTAGAGACGCGACGATGGATTCTTTATCTCGAAAAACCAACGTAATTCCACACAATCGGAGTAAATATCGAAGTGCACGCCTTCTAAGTAAACACGAAAATGCTCTACTGATTTGACCACAGCGAGACACTCGAGTTCTGCTGATGAGTATTTTGGTTCAGCACCTTTTAGAGTGGTCGACAAGTAAGCAATTGGTTTAAGATTATCGTCTATTTGTCGTTGCATTAGAATTGCGCCAAGTCCTTTAGCTGACGCATCGGTCTGAAGAATTAATGGCAGATTTTGATCGAAGATAGCAAGAACTGGCGAATTGCTCAGAGCTTTTTTCAATGTGTCGAAAAAGAACTGCTGTGGTTCGGACCATACGAAGAACGCATCCTTTTTAGACATCGACGTTAGTGGACCGGCAATTTCGCTTAAATAATTAACAAAATCGCGCTAGTAGTTGGCATGACCTACGAACTCTTGCATTTGTCGCACGTTTTTAGGGACAGGAAATCCCATAACCGCTCTCGTTTTAGATGGAGATGGACGCACTTCTCCAGCGGTTATTAAATGTCACAGGAATTCGATTTGTTTAGCGAATAACTGCCATTTTTCCTTACGCAAACGTATGCCCTCTTCTAGTTTCTTGAATAAACGCGTTAATAGATCCATGTGTTGGTTGTCATTTTGTGAGTGGCACAACATGTCGACGGCGTAGTCTTCCACACCCTTACCGATGAATTCATTTAGAATTTCTCGAAGGATACGCATAAATACAGACAACGCATTTTTTAAACCCATGGTTAACACTAACCATTCAAATTGACCGTATGGCGTAACGAAACTAGTCTTTTCACAAGACTCGGCCGCCAGCAGAACACACCAGTATGCCCACGCCCTGTCAAGTTTACTGAACACTGTGGATCCCGAAAGCTTATCGATTAGATCACGTGTATTTGGTAATGGCTCGCGTTCGCTAATGGTTTGAGCGTTAATTTTCGATAATCGATTACAGGTCGAAAGCCACCACGCTTAGATGAATTCGATCGTTGTATTAAACCAAGTGATAGTAGTTCATCAGTATGCATACGCATCTCAGCTTCTCGTTGTGGCGAACAGCGGAATGGTCTCTGATGGAACGGAACAGCATCCGGTTTCAATCTAATCATGTGAGGATTACCGCGGAAACGACCATTATCTTTATTAGATGAGGCGAAGATGTCAAAACGTTGGCACAAATCTTATCCTTGTCTTCGGTGACACTTAGTACAGCTTTGTTGGCACGCAACGCGCAACTGTCGGTCGGACGCAACTGCAACGGAAGTCAAAGTGCAAACCGAAAGTTTGTGCCGCATCAATACCCAACAGCGCTTCATGTGTCAGATTTTCGAATAAGTGGATAGGGAACCGCATCGTTTTGCCTTCCAAATGAAGTAAAGACTCTACTCGTCCGAGTGTAGTTGATTGTTCGTCGACGTGTCTAATCGATATGGAGGTTCGGGAATCGGGTTTTAGACCTAAACGTTTTGCTGCTGAAGCCAATATAGCGGTAATAGTGGACCCAGTGTCGAGAAATGCTCGTATGTGGCGACCATTGATGGTGAAGTCATAATAAACGTACCCATTTGTGAACACCACGTTTGTTGACAGTTGCGCAGTAGACTAAGTTTGAGCGCCATAACGATTCCTTTGTTGGCTGCCATGTGCTATTTCGGCTCTAGTGCGTTTCGGAGCGTTTCCAATGCATTTCGTACAATCCATAATCAAGGCATCGTGGACATGGAGTCAATGGCGGTTTAGAATAATCAACGAAATTCTTACGGTTATGTTGTCGCTCCCGTTTCTTCGTTGTTGATTTCCCGTCATCGTCCTGTCCATGTAAAACCATTTCTGGGCTTTTGGAATAACTGCGATTTTTCGCATCTTCAATCTCGATGGCAATTCTGATCCATTCTTCTGGAGTGTCAGCACATCTTCCAGCAAACTGAATCCTATATTGTTCTGGCAAACCGTTTATCAGCATAGAGATTTGGTTTTGATCAGGTAACATCGTTCACAACATTAGTCGTCGCATGTCGTTGTAGTATGCGAGGACACTTACCTTCGGGTGTAGTCTTTGTCTCGAAGCTTCTACTACTGGGTTAACTAGAGCTCGAGCGAATCGATCAGTCATGCGGTTGCGGCACTCCTCCCAACTCATCGTTTCAATTTTACGTGACACTTTAGTGGCGTACCACACTATCGCTTCTTCCGTTACGTGTCGGGCCAGAGAGATGATTCGCTCTCGATCTGCGTACCCGGTTGTCACTACCTCGAAGATTTCGAGCCATTCTTCTATGGTTGCAATAGACGCTGATCCGCCATACTTGTCGCTAAGCTGGTGATCAGTAACTTTAACGGAACGAGTTGTAGTCATATCGCCGGAAACACTTCCACTCTGAACGTTGATAGAGTCCGCTGGTGCTGACACGTGAGACCCGAGCTGCGAGCGGGCGGGGACGGGAAACGTCTGAGGTGTGGCAGTTGGCGGTACTATGTTTACGTTGAGTGCGGCGAGAAGATCGGCGATATTAATTGTGCTCGGATTGGTTCCAGCGGACGGTACTGATGACACGTGATCAGAGATGTGTTTATATTTCGACCAGCACTCTGGTCCTTCTCAAAACTTGTGAATATTCTGTAAAAGTCGGCCAAAACTTTACGAAATTTTCATGTAATATTATACTTAGCCAAATGGTATTTGCAGCTTGTTTTAACTAGAGTTGAAGTCAAGTTAAACAGGAAACTTTGTTTATTTGTTTCTTATTTGGTTATATATACCTGTATTAAACTCTTTATAAAATAAAATTATCATTTTTCGATTTAATTACTGGCTACGGCCGGTAATTAGATCTTAGTCTAAAGTTATTACTCATTATTATAGATATGAAATAACTTTTGTATAAACATCTAACGATTGCTGTTTTAGTGCATATATATAAGTTTTATATTTCAATCAGACATAATTTCAAACTTTATTCTAAATAAAATATTGTTTTGTTGCCGTGCATATTCGAAATCAGTTTCATTTTGCTGATGAAGGTGATAGAGATCACCGAAAGCTCCAAAATATAAACTTCCGTTAATAATAAATGTCGTAAAAATTTGTTAATATATAATATATATTTCTTTTAAAAAACGTACAATATAAATTAATACTATAATATCATTATTATATATATAAAATCTATTTGGTTGATATTAAAAACATTTATTTATGCTTTATTTCCATGTTTTCAGACAACTCAATTGATTAAATATTCTTTTTTTACAAAATCTTTACACTTTATTTTTTTAAAATCGGGTATGGGTTGTCCATTTTGGGTGTATGAAATTTGTTTGGATAGGTCTAGTTAATACCTATCTAATAATACCCCACATATGAGTTTTGATGCTTGGGTTCACCCATAAAACACGAAAAACGCTTAACTCGAAAATTCGATTTTATGGCTGAACCGAGTGAGATACAAAATCGTTACCTATATTTTCGGACTTCCCTTTAGTCAAGCATTCTAAAAATACCCTACTTTTCTGAATCCGGGTGGTGACCAATTCAACAGTCTTACCAATTATTAAAACCATAAGCAATAACTCTACGTTTTTTTCCGTCAAAAAATATAGTTATTGTTTGCTATTGTAAAGAGATTGCGCACTTAATGTTGTATGTTAACGAAGTGTTTGTTAATGAAAAGCCAAATAATATGCAAAAAATATATATTAGTTATAACCCTATAATAAAAAGTAGCTTATTGCTTTATTAACATAAGAAATATGTTAAATCCCTATTTTAAAATAAGATTATAAGACTGCTAACACAGCGCCGACGAACAGACATTGTCAAATTCATAAGCTCATAATCTAGTTCATATAGTTAATATTAAATTGATTCGATCGTAATTCTTATAGGCTTAACTTTACGCTTTCCACTTCAAGTCATTCAATAAGCTTTCATATTTTAATATTCACGTCCAGCGCATAAATGGGTTTATCGCTTTTATTTATTCATATTACTGTAACTAATATTTAATTCTAATTCAATTCAAAATTGTCTTTAAAATATTATTTGTTTCAAAACATTAATAGAAAATTTTAAGCATTTAAGTGTCACCATTTCTAGATAAAACGTGCACATATTTTGTCCTTAAATGTTCCTAATTTTATCAACATTTTGCAATCTCTATCTTTTTACGTTATTTTCAATCAATTATTTTGATGAAACATAATGTCCAATCAATTTATTGTCAATATTTTGAACGTTATTTTGCGCCAACTATTCAAAACTGAACCAAGCGTTGCCATAGAGATTAACCAAATGTTTGCGTATTTATGACTAATATGAAATAAAATTTAATTAATTCATTATAAATAATACACACCTATTCATTAATTGTTACGTATATCTATGTTTATGTGTTTAATTCATTTGAAATGGTGATATGTGTGCCGCAATGCTGATCCCATTTAAAATAAATCTATTTTTACGTATTTAAATGTTTGTGTGTATTAAATGAATACACGTGATAACAGCTAATAAACGGTTTAAATGTTAGGTCGCGTCAAATACCGATATCTATGTCTGACACTGATCTGTGGTATGGTTTTCATAACCGTATACTTCTGGTCGACCACACGAATCATATTCCGTGACGTCGCTTACCTCTCGCGGTATGGTATGGAAACAACACATGGTTTTAACAATTAAATTTGTTATATCACTATCGCAGACCGCTATGGGATATCTCCCGAAGACCGGACCCGTGGAAAGTGATACCACACTACTACGCGGAAGGAGTGGCAGCCGAACGGCTGTGCGAGTATCACAACTGGAGCTCCAGATCGTCAACCAATTCCAAGCAACCATTAGTGATCGACGCCGTCATATTTTCGGTGGAGTTAGACCTGCTTGAGATCAGACTGAGAGAGTTATGGCCGATTGTGGACCTGTTTATAGTGTTAGAGGCCGATCGCACGTTCACCGGTCAACCAAAGCGGTTAATGTTGAAGGAAAACGCGGAACGGTTTAAGTGGGCAATGGATAAATTGCGCATCGATTCGTTTAGTGGTCTGGAAAGGTTGAGCGCAGGCGAGAGTCCCTTCAAAAACGAGAACCAAATGCGCAAACACATGAACCGCATTGTTTCGAGTTACGCGCGAAACGGCGATGTCGTCATCTGCTCCGATGTGGACGAGATTCCATCGCTGGCCACTGTGTCGCTACTCAAGAATTGTGTGGGCTTTCCCGACAATATGCACCTTCAGCTTAAAACCTATGTCTATTCGTTTGAATATTACTTCAGTATGGATGACAGCTGGAGAGCGCACGTCAATATCTACAACGCGTCCGGTTTTAATTACAGGCACGGAAGGCTTTCCGACTATATCATGGGAAATGCCGGTATTATTTTAAACGCCTCATAATTAATTAACACAATTGTTTTTTTTTGATGAGTTATTTGGTATATATTATTATAGGATGGCACTGTACGTTCTGTTTCCGCAAATTATCTGACTTTATTTTTAAGATGACGTCGTACTCGCACAACGATCGCGTAACGAACGATAAGCTGCTGGATGTGCGCGAATTGCAGCGTAAAATTTGTTCGGGCGAAGACGTATTCGACATGTATCCCGAAGTGTATACGTTCCGCGAATTGTTCACCAAAATGGGTGCTATACCAAAGTCATCGTCGCTCATCGATTTGCCCAAATATGTGATCGAAAATAAGTCAAAGTTTCGGTTTTTATTGCCCGGTGGTTGTGTTCGCGAGGATTTTAGCGACTGAGGACCTTATGTTTTGATTTGCAATCATTTTGTCATTGATTTCGTTCGGAAAAAAGTATTTTATTACTTATATATTTTTGGATTACGCTTAAGACGTTTTATTCCCTAGTCTTTTAATACGTGTTTGTTTTCTTAATCTGAAAACTTGAAATTAAAAAGAGCAGCCATTTTTTCGCTATTCATTCATTTGCTGTGCAATCGCATCGAATTTATAAAACTATAGTTACCGTATAAGCAATGATGCCTTAAAATTTAAATGATTCAACGTTGACTTTTATTTTCGCTTTACGTTCGCAAATATAAGTTATTTATCTAATAATTTTATATTGTTATTCCTTTAATAATATTTATTCGTAAAATTGTTAAATGAATTTAATATCAAATGAGACTATTCTTAATCATTTTCCACTCATTTTGCTGTAATAAATTTTTTAGAGATACTAATTATCATTAGTTAATCAGCATTTCGCTAAAATTTTCGCAACATTTATGATATAAGCTATAATTTGTTTTTATTTCATGTTTAAGGTTGTTTTCATGATTTCATTTTTTTTGTTACCCTATTTTCTCTTCGTTTCATTCGTACTGTTTCTATATTTGCTTTTGTCAAAGAAATACCGATAGTTAATTTATTTTCATTAGAAATTTTTGACTGATAATCTATTTTAAATTTTTGATAAATTTATTTTTTAATACCTGACAGTGTAACGTATATGTTACGCAACTTTATAAGTAGCGAATTAAAATATAAATTTTTCCGACAGTATAATCTGGACTATTAATATTTGAAACAAATTAACTAAAAATCAATTAAATTAAAAATTAGTTATTTATTGATATTTTTTTTAAATTTATATAAAAACAAATATTAAACAATGTTATATTTATTTTGAACTACCAAAGAAAAAATGCCGTAAATTTAATTAATTTTTAATAGATAACTCGTAAAATAATTTAATACTAATCATTGAAACATTTCGCATACATTTTTCAAAACGAAAAAAAACTAATATAATTTTTGCAAATTGTTTAACCAAATGGTGCGATAATTTTCGAGATTAATGGACCAAAAAAGTAATCGAGTAATTTACCCAAATTTTCGAGACCACCGCTGATTAGAAAACCAAATGTCGGGATATAACTCAATAATGAGCCAATAGTTCCCGTTAATGTGTGAAAAACGACAATATCGCCATTAATTGGTATCATAAATATGGACAGCACAACAAATAGTGTTGCGAACCGAACTGATACTAATTTATAGTCAAACATTTTTTTGTTAACGCTCCGTTTTTGTTAAGTTATTTTTTAGGAAATAATTTTTGTTGTTACGCGCCATTACTTTATTATAGCAGATTTGTTTTTCAATATTCAATGAAATATCTACATGAAAGTATATTGCATACGCATAAATAAAACACACATATGTTAAAAAAAATTATCCACAAAAATTTTACGATTGAATATCATTATTATTTTATGTTTTCATAAACGATGCTGTAAATTACCATAACTAGGAAAAGTAATTCCAATCGATGGTGTATTAACGTAATTCGGATTTTTACTAAAAATTATTACGTGATTTAATTTAAATTAAAATTTTATGTAATTAAGCTAATATTATATTTAAATTAAAATGATATATTTTGCTACTAAACTGTGAACGCCGTTAATTAATATTATATACACTTGTATTAACTTAATATATATGTATATATTTCTTGCATATGACGCAAAACTTGGTGGCAAATAGATATGTCATGTCGTAAAACGTGATAAACGATATCCCGACGTACATGGAAACGAGACCACCGATATGGCACACCAGATCCGAGAACGTAAACTTCGCCGAATAGCTATAGATTGTGCGCTCCGTTGACCAATATCTGATAGAGATTTTCGCGCAACACTTTTCCTCTGATTTTTCTTTTAATGACTGCAATTCCAAAATAATAAATAATTATAGGGTTTACAAACCGAAAGCGAATAGAATCAGATAAGTGTTAACTGTTATATACCAGTTGTTTCTTGTAAGGATAGTGCGTTTGTTGCAACAACACATCGTAATTATCGGTCTCGCATTCCGATTTGCATTTATCCGCGCATTTATGCCTCTCTGTATTGCTATAACCAAACGAAGTTTTTCGTTGATCTAATACAATGTTTGTAAAAGACTTTTTTTTAAAAATTATTACAATGTTTTTTAAGTATTTCGCACTAAATTCGATATGTGAGTCGAAAAGAATTAACTTATTCGCGTTTACCTTTCATACTATTATCAGATGTGCACCATTTCAATAGATTTGAAGAATTAAAATCTAAACGATTATTTTCAATATAAGGAAATTCTTTAGGCCAGCATTTCATATATTTGATCGAATGATTGGCTTTGCAAACTTCTACGCATTGCTTTAAAATATCATAAAAAAATATCAGTAAAAACCATTTTTGTCTAAAATTTCGTTTAATATTGTAATACAGTTACTGTACAGTATAATAGTTACCTTTTTTGTTAACGGTGTGGCAAAATCTGCGGTTATTTTAAATAAATTTGAGTTAATAGTATTATAGTGGACACACATTGTTTCATATGGCGGCGGTAACATTATTGTGGTTCGACGGCTTATGAAAATTTGATAAGTATATCCAGGTTCTATAACGTAGCTATTGCTCATTGTGCTTCCAATTTCGGTATTTTGATGTATCGATATGCGCCCCCGAACCGGTTTTTCGAAATCCGTGTAATCATTGGGCAAAAAATCGATTATAAAAATTGCCATTTCATTGGTGTCAAAGTTCGGTACCTCTGGTTCTAAATGGAATAATTTTAATTCACTAATCAACATATTAGTGATCTGGGGTTTAGAAATCTTGAAAGAAGTTTCAATCATACGCAATCAACAAATATCGTAAAGATAATAAATAGTTATAAAGGGTTTGGATGGCTAAATCACATTTTACGTTAATTTAGTATCTATATTTACCTTTGCAAATACCCCATATATCGCACGTAAATTTGTTAATTTTATACCCCTTTTTATTTGAAGTTTTTAGCGCGTTTGCCTTATCGTGAAAATATGTGAAACAAATGCCATCGCTTTGCAATGACGTGATCGCTGGCAGATCTTCACAAATTTCTTTGTCTCTATTTTGAAAATCACAGTTCATTTTAATAACAAACCGATCGTTGGAATAACTATAATTCATCAACTCTTTTAGCGGTAATTGATTAATAATTTTCTAACCCAAAAAATGAGATTATCTTTAAAATTTTCTGGTTAATATATATTATAGTTTAAATTACCATCGAATAGATTTCATCCGAAATATTGCTAACTTTTCGAAAACTTTTCTTTAACTTGCTTTTCGATAGTCTGCGGCAATAGTATATATTATGTGAAAAAGTTAATGATTAGGAGTGAATAGAAATAAAAACCAATTGTTTTTTGAGAGATTGCGAAAATTTACATATTACTGTTGCAAATAGTGATGGCAGGCATTTGCAAAAGTTTCATCTCTTCCACGTTCACGAAGACTTCTACGGGAAAGTTAATATATTTTTTGAACACATCGATCGATTGCCAAACGCAAACAATGCAGCAAACGATCCAGAATAATGATCGGAAGAACCAAACAGTTATCGCATCGAATTTATAGTTATCGTCGAACGGTTTATCATTTTTATCGTAAATTAAATTCATATCGCTTTTTGACTTTTCCGATTTCGTATATGTTTTGTATTGAGTTAAGTCGTTTGGACATGTGCTCCAAATATAATTCATTGGTTTATTCGCGTTTACTTTCGATTTAACCTTAATTACATGCATTTTATAAAATATAACTGTATTTTTTATTAAATAAAAGATTTTCAACAAAACCCACTTTCGACTCGTTCGTTATGTTTTTCAACTATTTTCTACTAACTAGTAAATTTTCTATTATATCTATTAAATATTACTGTATATCGTCAATTGCTGTTGTTTCTACATAAAAAATCATTACTAATTCCAAAATAATTATTGTTTACATATAGAAAATTTTTTAATAAGTTTAATATAATACTCATAGTCTATAATACCACGCCTAACTTATTAGTCTAAAAATAATTCGATATATTAGAATTGAATAGAGAAAAAATAGAAAACGTTAACATTTCCATAACTTACCATAACAATATTCATTAACGCTGTGAATCTTGTTTTACACCAAAAATACAGTAATTCTAATACTAATTTAAAAATAGATGTAAAATTTCTATATCCTTCTTGTATCTTACACAAAATTTTGTTAATTCCATGCTTTTAAAAAAAATTATCACACATAAAAACTTTCACACGATTAAAATTAACAGTAATAGCTAAAATTTTAAAGTGATTATGGGTAATAAAAGAATTATTTCTAAAAATTATAAAATTACAATACTGTATGTCAATCGAATCAAATATAATAATAAAAGTACGCCAAAAAATATCGAACGTTTTATTTTAATTTGATATTATCCAGCGACGTTGTAAGTCACATCTGCTGGATTATGTGGAATAAGTCCTGGTTCATTGCTATCAACAGTAGCTCTAAATCCATTTTGGTCAGCTATATATGTCACAATTCGTTGAAGTCCATTTGCATCACGATAACTATATGATCCCCGAACAGTACCACTTCCATCACCAGACTCTTCCCTTGTTAATCGAGTTCCGTACTCATCGGTGTTGTCATAACTAAAAGCAAACGGTTTTTCATCATCTCTCACAACTGGTGGTATGTAGCCAGAGGCTGCTTGTGGTCCTTGTATGTTTAATTGCCCATCACTTAACGCAATAAGCATTAAGATCGCTGAAATAACCTTTAATAAAATTTAATAATTATTTAATCAAAATGGTTGTAAAATATAATATCTATCTGTATATGTATATATTGTTCGCATTGCGTATTAACTAGTTTATAATTTTGAAATTGAGCCAAATATTCAATTTTAGTAATTTATAGCAACTTACTATTATCATTCTTTTAGTTAATTCCTTAGATGCTATAAAATTGTTAACTTTGATAACAAACTGCTTTATGCCGAAGTTTTAAAACATTGGAAATCAGTAAAAAAGTAAAAAAGAATAAGGAAAAGTTATATTTTGGCAAAAAGTCCTTTTCTATCGAGAATATCGATTTATTTTGAAGGTTAAAACTGTGTTTTAATAAGAAAAAATAATAATGAAACTTTTTGCCAAATATTAAATAAAATATTCTTAATATTGTAAATAATGTATTATAATTAGTTAATTTAAAATTTAGATTAAAAGTATTTGTTTATTAATTATACAGATAAGGTTAAAAAATTTATTTATTGGTTTTAAAAATTCAATCTATTGGATTTGACATTTCCATTTACGTGACAAGCTAACGATTAAGAGTCTTTTTCCGTGTATTTTGTAAGTTATAAAAGGATTCTGCACTATAGCATCAGTATTTTTGTAGTCAAACGTTTATTTAAAATAATTTCCATAGTTCTGTAAAGGGCTAACCATGACTAATGTGTTAAAAATTTAAACTATATAAGACACTGTAGGTGTCCAACAAAAGTTTGTTGTGTTGCAGCGTTTAGCAAGTGTACACGATATTATATTAAAGTTGTCTTAAGTGAAAGTTCCCGAGAAATATAATTGATTAGGAGTCAAAAACCCAAAGAGGTAACTAAGATGCATCCGGAGGTCAGATGCTCGCAGATCATACCTTTTTAATAATAAGTAATATTTACGATATATGGATTTTTATTTTAATTTAAGGATTTTTAAAATTTTATTATATTATATTCACAGTCTTTGTCATAATAAAGGGATTTTTTAGATATGCTTATTAAAAAATAGATTTAAATTATTGCATTTCTAAATGCATGAATGATTATAATCATTAAAAATAATTTATGTTGTAAATAGGTAAAAACATACAAAATCTAAAGTTTTAAAAATAAAAATTGAAACCTAGTCTCTAACAAATAGATTAAATTGATACTGGATTTACTGGTCACTTTGCTTAAATTATAAAGTAGCATAAGCTATATTCCAGGGTGTATCGGAATAATACTGTATAAACTAGATGTTTTCTTACGAATATTTGATAATTTTAGAATTAATAATTACATTTAATTAACTTACAATCAATTAATAATTCATTTAATTTATAATTTAATTTTTTTAATTTCAAAATTCAATTCTATGACATGCCAAACTACAAAAATTTTTGAACATACCAATAAATTACGGTAAATAGGGTTAAAGACATATCTTAAAAATGAATTATAGAAAAAACTGAAAATATTTTAAATTCAAAATGCAATTTATTTTATAATTATAAACAAATTAACCAAATTATGCCAAATCAATTCAAGTAAAAATACATATCTAAATAAAAATATATATACTTCAATCAAGTACTTTTTAAGATTTTTAAAAAATGAATGTTGTCAGCCAAATGAATATAAAGCTATTTTGTTTACATTATATTATCCAGCTACGTTGTAAGTCACATCTGCTGGATTATGTGGAATAAGTCCTGGTTCGTTGCTATCAACATTAGCTCTAAATCCATTTTGGTCAGCTATATATGTCACAATTCGTTGAAGTCCATTTGCGTCACGATAACTATATGATCCCCGAACAGTACCACTTCCATCTCCAGACTCTTCTCTGGTTAATCGAGTTCCGTACTCGTCAGTGTTATCATAACTAAAAGCGAAGGGTTTCGGGCTTTCATCTTCTTTCCCAATAACAGCTGGTCGTCGTACTGGAACTTGTATTGGTCTTACTGGTGGTCTTAACCTACGTGCTTGTGGTTTGTTTATAATTAATTGGCCGTCACATAATAAAAATAAGGCGAAAGCCACTACCAAAACCTTTAATAAAGTTGAAACATTTTTAAAATTATTCAAAAAAGTTTTAATAATTTATATTTCATAAACTTTGCTAAATTATAATGTTCGAAATTCAGCAAAAATGTTTAATTAAATTAATTTATAGTTTAATCACTGATTAAATAAACTCACTTTTATCATTTTTTATCAGATGAACAGTCTTTTTATCAGTCTTTAAATAATGTTTAAAATTTTTGAAATTGTGCGTTTTAAGAAAATAATAGTTAAATGTTATTTAAGGCGCTATATTAAATTTACTGGAATTTTACGAAATCTTTTGAGAATTTATAGAATTTTTTCAAAACAAAAAAATGAAAATTTTATTCGTAATATTACAGTACTGATTAAATGTTAGGTATTGTTCGTTAAACTTCTTTTGAATGTTATTTTTGAAGGTTAAAATTTAAAAAATAAAAATTTTACTAATACTTTTGATATAACAAGAAAAGTAACATACTATTCATAACTAATTAAGACTTTTATTCTTATTTCTTAGATAAGGTAATTTATTGTCGACAAAAATTAAATATTAATATCTTTGCTTTGTTATTTTAATAATTTAAAATTTAAATTTTTATAGCATTGATAATGTATATCCATATAAACTGTTGGTGCAGTTATTAACAAAAAAATAGAATTTAGTTTAGAAACATACAAAATAATTAGGGTTCATGCTTATGAATAGTGCTTAAACATGAAACTCATAAACTGTTAAACTCACACATACAAAAAATTAAGCATTCTTAGTCTAAAGGTTCTAATTAAGATTTAAGAGTTGTCCCTATATTTTATACTTATTAACAGGCTTTATCGATTGGGTTGAGTTATTCACATATCAAAAAAAGAATTTAATAGAAAATCTGGTAAGCATAAAACACAAAAAAAGTCCAAAAATTTTTTTTTGCTAAAAGTGAAACAAATAGTCTTTCACAACCATTGTGTTTTCATCAACACTTTTTTGCCCAAACTTTTAAAAAGTTTTTTAGCTCACTTTTTCAGAGAAAAGTTGAGCTTATGCTTTTGACAAGTCTGTTTGTGTGTCCGAACTAATGCCTGCCCTCTGTGGTGTAGTGGGTTAACGCGTATTTAACCTACTTTAACATGTGAGCAATGACAGAGTGCGTTCTTACTTTCTGTCATACTTTAGTCTGAGTTACCTCAAATCTGCGTGTAATCTGTGAAAACATGTATGTGTGTGTGTATGTACATATTAACGGGAACAGAGTCTGGAATGGGTCTGATGCGGGCAAGTGGGTCTGACGGTGCGTTTACTTTAAAACTGTGACCGTTTCTTGTATAGTGCTATGCGTAATGATGAGATAAAGCTCAAGCTCATACAAGCTAGCTTAAGCTCAATATCAAGCTCAAATAAAAGATTTAATGAAATTCTTAAGTTCAAAGCTCACCATCTTTTGAGCTTAGATTTGTAAGCTCAAGCTCATGTTTTACCCAACGAGCTTCTTGAGCTTGTGTTAGTAATAAATAAAGTCAAATAATACCATAAAATGTTTCAAATTCGTATAAGCATTGCATACATAAATTAATATTTTTGCTTTTAAAAATAATAAAAAAAACTTAAGCTTAATGGCAATTTTTTAGTTAAAGTAAGTTAGATTTCTCTATTGGATATTGATTTTTAATTTTTTTTGTGAAACTGAAGCTCACAGCCAAGCCCAAACATATTCACAAATAACTAAGCTCAAGCTCAGAAGTACATTTTATTTTCTAAGCTCAGCTCAATTTTTTCCAATTTTGAGCTTAAGCACAGTATGTTCAAGCTCAAGCTCAGAAAAAATGAGCTTTCTCTCATCATTAGCTATGCGGAACACATGTATAAAACACATAAACAATGTGTGTGTCCGCACTAACTCTACCCCTGAATTTGACACGTATTTTACATTAGTTAATTTTAAATTATTAAATAAACTTATTAACTTAGATCAAACTATATGAATGTGTTGTTCTTGTTTAGATACCATATTGAGCAAAAAATACAAAATTAAAAAAGGTTTGATACTGGACCCAACCGACGATGCATTCTGAATTTTAGACATAAACTAAAGTTAAAAGTATTTGTTAACAACAAAAGGTTGCAAATATCTTCATACTTTGACTTTAACTCGGTCAACCTTAGGCTAAAACTGTATTTAAATTGTTTACATCATAACTTTAACTTTTGGTTTTTATAACTAAAGCAAACAAATAACAGTAGTAGGATGGACTGTATAGGTTGACCTTGACCTACTTTCTAGCTGTGTGTTCAAGGACGCCATGACGTCACGTTGCGCGGGGGATCCGCCACCATATTGTTACACGATTATTACCCACCAATATTTAACCCTTTATGTTTATAAATAAGCGAGACCGTTTTTCCAATAAATTTTTTTTATTATCATGATTAATTGGTGATACATTGTTTCATATGATGTTTATATATGATTATATAATGACTATATAATTATACGTATAACGTAAGGTATATATATGTTATATTAGAGGCGGCAGTATTCGGGCAACCCCGAAAACCTCAATAATTCATAATATTGTCATCCTGACATCTGCCTTGCAGTCAGGGAGAGGCGGCAGTATTCGGGCAACCCCGAAAACCTCAATAATTCATAATATTGTCATCCTGACATCTGCCTTGCAGTC
>JAQIXJ010001871.1:0-18169 GCA_034700185.1 Phthiracarus laevigatus | reverse complement strand
AAAATTTAATTATGTTTAAAATATCAAACAATAGTTATTAACTTTTTTAAGAAACTCTGACGAAACATTTTTGTCCATTCTATTTTCAGCCATTGTTTTAGATCCTCAAGTTTTTGAAAAGAAAATATGCAGATAATGGAACTGTCTTTAAGTTTATTTAAATAATAAGGTTCAATGTTTATTATAAAATTAAAAATAAATTTTAAGTTTTCTTAGTTTTTTTAGAAAACAATAAAATATTTAGTCCGGATTTTTAGTTGTCACTCCTTATCTTAAGTTTCAAGTTTTAAATTTTTAAAATCTAATTTAAAATAACATATTCTACTAAAAAATTGGAATATTCCTCTCTTAAATTTGTTCTATTTTAAATATCCTGCAATTTGCCTCTTATCATGCAAAATCTCTTTATTTATGTAACAAATCGAGGAGAATTCCTTAATATAAGATATTGGTGAAAATTTCTTTATTAATATAAAACAAATATCCTTTTAATTAATATAAGCATATATCTGATTTTTACAGTCAGATAAAAAACAATTTTATATAAATTTTGAAAATTTAATCTTTAGAAAAAATAATCGTTGTAGTTTTGTTTTATCCCAAATATTTCAATTTGTATTGAGATAATTTTAAGTCACATAATTTTCATAACCAATAATATGATTAACTTAACTAACGGTTAGTTATGAGTTGGATTTTAAATATTTAAATATAAATAAAGATTAGAGTATAAATTTAGTTGTTGACTTTCTCATTTAACCACTATCAAGTATTCAATTTATACAAATACCATAAAAAATTTTACTTGATTCTATAGTTAATCTTTTTAATTGGTTAATTTTTTTATTGTTGTTAGAAAGCCATCTAAAACATTATTTAGAGTGTATTTTGGATTAAAATAAGATTTTTTGTAATTTGTGCAATGTAAATACTTTGTTCAGTCATTGATTAATATTTGTAATTTATTACTCAAATTGTAAGTCAAATTTAACATTTAAGTATAAAAAATTCTAGCTAGATGTTAAATTTATTTTAAAAAATTGTGTTTAAAAGGCTTTTGAATTATTACATCCTGTATTGGCCTTGAATTGTAACATCAAAATTTATGTAATTTTAAATGTGTACTTTAATTTTTGAATATAAAAGAACAGAATTATAATAATATAATTAATTTGTTATCAGAAGCATTAAAATTATGTATAAAAAATCGATCTCTAGTTATTGTAATTGCCTTACATCTTAGTTTTGCTTATCATTCCACCCGACTATACTGACCGATCCGTAGCGTAGCGTACTCTGAAAAGTTTAGACATTTTTTTATTCATTTTACACGGAATATGCTTTGGTACAGATCGTTCAGTATAGTCGAAGGTGGAATAAAAGCAAAAGAATGTCTTACATATATCGTAGTGCAGACAGTGTTTTTTATCCAACAGTGTATGAATAGGAAAAATCTAAGGCAATATGAGTTGCATTCCCAGTTCGTGGGTGATGTTTCACCATCACACTAATAGCCATGACTCACACCTCACGATTTTGTTTGACAAAATCACATATTTTCTAATGTGCAACTTTTCAATTTTAGCTATAAAAGTGAATTATATAAAATAAATGCTATAAAGAAAAAAGCATTTATACGTGAGAGAATTTAATAAAAGATTAATAGTAAAATAAATTGTTGAGTACATGATAATTTTAATATATTTAAACATACCTATACCTAACATACCTAATTATACAAAAGTATTCATTTAAACGCTATATCAAAAATTTCATCATATTTGCTAACAAAATAAACAGTGAGCTCTTTTTGTATGAAATCAGGTAAGTCAGAAAAATCTTTTTTGTTCTCTTCAGGTAAAATAATGCAGTTAACGCCTTCTCTTTTGGCCGCAATAATCTTTTCTTTAATGCCTCCAACAGGCAAAATTTTACCAGTAAGTGATATTTCGCCAGTCATAGCTAAATTAGGGCGAACTGGTTTATTGATGGCGAGAGAAAGTAGCGCTGTAACCATTGTGCACCCAGCACTTGGACCGTCTTTTGGTGTCGCACCTTCTGGAACGTGCAAATGAATACAAGCTTTTTGCAAAAATTTATTATCTGAATAATTATTCAATAAAAATGATTTTGCAAAAGAATATGAAATTTTAGCACTTTCTTTCATAACATCTCCAAGTTGTCCAGTTAATTGCAAAACTCCTTCTGATTCTTTAGTAACATTATTGGAAGAATCATCAATAGGTTTATATAAGGAAGTTTCGATGAAAAGTGTTGAGCCTCCCATTGCAGTCCACGCTAATCCCATAACAACACCAATTGGAGTTTGATCGTACATTCGAACGTGAGTGAATATTGGTTTGCCAACAAAATCTTGCAAATTCTTTTCATCAATTTCCACTTTGTCGGCTTCTTTTTTAACTATTTTCATAGCACTTTTACGCATTATCTATTATTTTTTAAATATATATTTTTAGCACATACCGTATACGGTACCATATAATTTATTTTATACCTTTTCAATGTGCTTTTGTAAATTTCTGACTCCGCTCTCACGGCAATAGGATTTAATTAAAGTTTCCAATGATTCTTTAGAAATTGAAACAATATCCGAGTTAACACCAGTTAGTTTCCGTGTTTGCGGTATTAGATATTTCTAATAAAGTACATTTTTATCAAATTTAAGATTAATGTTGAAATCTGACTTTGGAAATACCTCGGCGATAGATATTTTTTCCTCAGCAATATAACCGGACACTTCGATCATTTCCATTCTATCCCTTAATGGTTCCGGTATTGTGTCCAAAACATTTGCTGTGCAAATAAATAATATCTTGGAAAGATCAACATTTACGTCTAAATAATGATCTAAAAAGTTAGCATTTTGCTCGGGATCGAGTAATTCGAGTAAAGCCGAGGAAGGGTCTCCTTGATATCCACGTCCAATTTTATCCACCTCATCAATTAACACTAAAGGATTTTCCGTTTTTGTCTTTTTCAAGCACTGAATTATTTTGCCAGGCATAGCACCAACATATGTTCGTCTGTGACCCTTAATTTCTGCCACATCAGTCATCCCTCCAACACTAAACCTAAAATACTAAAAAATATTTAGCACTATAAGATAAATCGGTTTTAATCCATAGAAACTTCAATAAATTAATTTGTTTATTTAAATAAACATTAATATCAATTTGAATTAACAAAATCCATTTTAAATAACGTACAAAAAAAATATTTATTTGTTATTTTTCATGTAATAATACACTTAAAATTAATTACCTCACGATTTAAAGCTCTAGCAATAGATTTAGCAATACTTGTTTTCCCAACGCCAGGCGGACCATAAAAACATAAAATTTTACCCTGAGTTGAACCTTTGAGTTGACTAACGGCAATAAATTCAAGAATACGTTTTTTCACTTCTTCCATGCCATAATGATCTTCTTCGAGAACATCTGAGGCTCTAGAAATATCTAAATTTTCTTCACTTCTTTTACCCCACGGAATACTAGTAAGCCAATCAAGATAATTACGAGTTACACTAAATTCTGACGAATGATTATCTAATAGCGACAATTTATTGAGTTCTTCTTCTATGACTTCCATAACATGATCAGGAACGGTCAAGTCTTTAAGTCTGCCGCGGAATTTCTCTTCAATAGCGTCTTTATCGTCTTTTTCTAATCCCAACTCTTTTTTAATAATTTTAAGCTGTTCCTGCAACATATATTTACGGTGTTGTTGTTTCACCTTTTCTTCCACTTCTTTTCCTATTTTTTGTTGCAATTTGCTCAGTTCATACTCTTTCTTTAGCAGTGATAGCGATAAATATAGTCTTTTTGGAATATTAGTTTCATCGAGTATTTCTTGCAATTCTTGCGGTTCTGCAGCAGTGAGTGAAGCACCCAAATCCGAAAGAAATACTGGATTATCAACAACTCTCTGTCCAGCTTGGATTATTTGTAATATTGATTCACGATATAATGGATTTAAAGTTATTATTTCACGTATTGTTTTAACAATCTCTTGAGTCAAAGCTTTGATTTCTTCATTAATAACAAATTTATCGTGAATTACATTTTCAACTTCAACCATTAAAACTGGTTGAGGTTTAGAATATTCATTGTGGTTGTCGTTGTTGTCTGACATCACTTGTTGATCATTATTATTATCACTACTAGTTGTTTGATTACGTCTTCTGCGATAACGTTTCCTTTTTACACCATTATCGCTAATATCATCAATAATTTGTCGAATAATTCTAATTCTTCTGTGGGCCATAACAATCATTCTCATTTTATTGCCCATATCTTGTAATTCATGTATTTGCACAAAAGTTCCAACATTATGTATATCATCCAATTTGTCCACAACTTCCAAATCATTACTCTCTTCCTTCTTCATAAAAACTCCAGCGTAAGGTTGATTTAATTTCACTTTTCTCCGAATTAATTCGATTAGAGAACTATTAGATATTTCAATCACTTTGAAAAATCGAGGAAACACCGGATTTCTTGAGATAGCTATTACTGGCAATTGTGGCCAAACTTCTGGAATTGTGAGCGCAGCCAATGCTCCACTGGTTCCAAATTGATTCACTGTTTCCACTTCTGCGTCATTTGATGGTGCGTTTGATTGTTCCGACGAATCACAGTAAACACGTGTTTGATAGATATTAACATTTAATTTTTCATAATTACATTTCATTTGTTTATATTGATGGAAATTACCATAAATATATTTCAAACATTTAGATTGTTTTACAAATAATTGAGTTATAAATAACATTTTATTGATATTAGAATTATTCCATTAAATTACCATTACTTTAACAATAATAACTTACGATTAGTACAGTACAGTACAGTATATCACATTTACTAACGGTTAAGCCATGCGGTTAACACTTACGGTTATATGATGTTATGATGTCATATAACATTAACTTTCATCATATTTTAACGTTTGTAAACAAACACTGCTATTGTTGCAGTAGAGCTGGCCGCTGATGCCATGTGAGCAGATGATGATGCGGATACTCTAAATTTTAAGGATTTTTTGCGGATCAATGCAGATCGTATTTTTTTGTGTCCGCGCACAGATCTATCTTACAGTAACTAAAAAACATTGAAAGAGTAGTGAAACACGAACAATAACCCATAGTATTTTTCATATTAAGCTTATACGGTACTAGAGGTGCACAAAAGTTAAAATTAAACAAATTTCTTGACTATTAAAAATTTGTTAGCTCACTTTTTTTGAAAGTAGAGCTTATGCTTTTGACACTGTCCGTCCGTCTGTGTGTCTGCAGTCAAAAAGACTAACTTTATATTATTACAAAATCCATTGTTTAAAAAGTTAATTTTGTAAAAAAATTTTATTGATTTAAAAAATTAATGTACGCTAATGTCTTTTTTGAAAAAACTTCATTGTTGAAAAACCTTTTTTTGTAAAATTTTATTCCAGCAAAATTTTGTAAGAAAAGTTTAATGCGAAAAAATTAATGGATAAGATTTTTTAAAGAAAAAATCCAGAATTTTTTTAGAAAAAACTCATTGTTGTAAAAAAGTTCGTTTATCAGGCAATACCATAATCTAACAGAACGTCGAACTCAACCCACATCGATTGTTCTAATGTTTCCGTTACCGTTATATTTCCAGTATGGATTAGACACAGTATGGATCTGTGATCACGGACAAAGAGTTGTCCACATCCATAGTTATATCTTCGAAAGGTGACTGCTTAGTAGGCAGTGGCGTTATTGATCCCACCTCAATTGTTCTTAGGATGCTGTTACCATTACCCTGCCAGGATCAAACACAGTCCGGATCTGTTATCAATGGCAAGAATTGTCCATAATCCATGGTAAAATTTTCTCCAGATTTCCTTTAAGTAGGCAGTGGCTGTTCAGGACCATCTTCTTTTTTCGTAATGAATTTAAAGCTAATCATATGTAAACGTAATCTTAGTATGAATTGTTAAATAATTTTAAAATGGGAGTATTTAATTTTTCAAACATAGTATTTTATTTAGTGCTATTGTTTTATCAGTAGTAAATTTTAATAAAAATACAACAATTAAATTATTATACAGTTTCTATTAGTTTAAAAATTATCAAAAGTTGTAATTGCAACGATTAATATTCATGATGACAGTGATAATTTAAAGTAGAAAGCTTTTACTTGATGCGTGGAACAATTCATTGGTTGTTCTGTCAAAGAAATAAGAGTGTAATGTTGTTTCAACTAAAGAAAATGATTTCTCCTATATAATTTTGGAACGAGGCAACGCTCTTCGACCCTTTCGACGTCCCTGAGGGACGACTGAAACCTGTTCTGTGAAGTCACAACCTCTCTATCACATTATCATTTTTCTCATATATAACGCGAACGGTCTGTCTTGACCGCTTCAGTATAATTTTGACTCTAATTTGATCTGTTTTGTTGTGCTCCTTCACAGACAGAATAATTACTTATTTTAATTTCAATTATTTTTAAATAATTTCAGAAATTATTTGAATTCACGTTTAGAACGCGAATTCATAATCATTTTAATTCAGTTTGTGTCGTATAATCATTATTACATATTTTTGTACTTTTATAAAACATTTGTTTTTTTCTTATTAATAAAACTATTTAAAACTTTACATCGCTTGCTATCAAAACCTCATTGACGATCAGTTGGATTACGTTAGAAGACGGAACCCAACTCTAAGGTATAGCTTTACGTAAAAGCCTAGCGAGTACTTTGTTAGCAAATCGCTAACTGGTGGACACCCCCATAGTTCTCTAACTACCGTCGGACGATAGCCAGAGCACGTGTTAGGAACACGCGTTCTGCAAACCAGCGTTAAGTTAGAGAATAGTTAGTTATAACTGCGAGTTATCTCTCGAGTGTAACGCCTTTGTGCAACGGACTGTAGATTTAGTCTGAGCGGTCTGTAGTTTGTTCCAAAATTGGTGGAGGTGCCGGGTAGACAATCGGCTCCATCTGACTATCGCTTTCTCCGGTAAAACTCTCAGCGCCAAGCAATAGCTTTACCAGAGTTCCTCTCATATATCGATAGTTAACGCGAGAAGTTTTGTACTGATATAAACTATTAAGAGCCATATTGGTAAGGATAATAGGTTCCCATTTAGTCCTAGGATACAGATTCTAGGAATCAGTCCCAGTAAAGCACAGTGCTCTACTGGAAAAGGGACGTTAACCTTACAAATATAATTGTATAAATATAACTAAATTGAAGTTATAGTTATAAACAAATAAGTCAGAATTGTCCTCAATAATTAGGTTAAGAAAACCCTTAAAATTATTTGAGTCATTCGAAAATAAGTTGAAAATTGACAACGAATAGCCTGGTTAAGAAAACCCTTAAAGTTATTTTAGTCATAAAACCATATTTAAGTGGAACTCCTAGCGAAGATAGAGTAGCGGGAAATTCCTACCAAAAAGAAATAGAAAGCTAACCATTAGCGGCTAGCCTTATCTCAAGTTCAGAACTCGAAATAGTTATCCCTCAGAGGATTCAAAAATCGTTAACTGATAGCAGTTGACCCACTTATAAGAGTTTAGAACTTAAAATTAGAATTCAAACCATTAAAATTTGTCGTTCACTTTATGCTGACTCGACTTAAGAGATTGAGTTCTATTAATAACACACCTTTCATTAAACTTAAAATCGTAAATAGAAGGGAGCGTTCAGTCTTAATTTCTGGGAATATGGCTTCTGAAGTGGAAGACGATTCCAATCAAATACTGTTTGCCGATAATCAGAGTATTACGAGTGAACGCATAGAGAGCTACGTTGAGGACCAAGTAGTTCAACGAACTGAGCAATTAATGCGCGAAAATAGGTTAATGAACATACGGGCAGCAGAGTTAGAGAGGGAACTAAATCTCTTAAGAGCAACCCAAACTAACCAAAACGCCAATCAAAATGGTATGGACGGCCAACCCAGAAATAGTATGGGACCTGAGGGAACTAATCATGTGGGCCCGGCCAGGACGGAGCACACAGTTCCGGACAATGGCCGAGAACCGCCATTTATAAGAATTAATGACACTCCCCAACCAAATACCAGTCACGGAGAGTCAAACTTAATATTGCAAATGATGCAACAAATGCAAAGATCCAACTTAGAAATCATGAGAGCCCATCAAGAATCAACAAAGAGTCTTGTTGAGTCGCTAACCGGGTCCCGGACCCGAGTGGCCCCTTCGTTAGCGAGAATAGAGCCCACCAAGTTCAGGGGTAACAACAAAGAATCCGCCACTGAATGGTTAAACTCGTATGAAGCCGCAGCACAAAATAACGGCTGGAACGATGAGATAAAAGCCCGTACCGTTGGATATTCGCTCGAAGGTATGGCCGAGGAATGGTTCAAAGGCAAATTCGGGGCTAGGGATTTTTCCTGGGACCAGTTTGTCAGTAAATTTAAGTCCGACTTTACACCTAAAAACCTACAGCTCGACCTACAAAGCCAGATCTTACGCTCATACCAATATAAGGATGAGACTGCTATCAATTATGTATATCGGGTACAGAGAATTGCCAGCCAGATGTGCCCACCGTACCCCGAGGAAGACCTCATCTCATGTATAAAGCAGGGATTACGAGCGCCTTTCAATGTGTCGGTCTGCGACTGTGAAACCATCGACACATTGGAAAAACGAGTTAGAGAACTGGAACTGATTAGAGCGCGGAACGAGCGGTTCGCCTCTAAGGTGACGGACTCGACTGGGTTCAAAGCCCAGCTAAAACCCGAAACCGAAGACAGAAAACCATTCATAGTAAAAACAGAATATAAGTCAAACAACAGAAGTTATGACGATAATAGACCAAAACCTAAACCCGTATGCTTCAATTGTAACCAAATCGGACATAGGGTTGCCGATTGTCCTAAAGAGAAGGATCAGGATAGAATAAACGAAAATTATTCTAACTTTCGCAAGTCTGTAAATACTAAACCCCGAACTGAGTCGCAGACCACCAGTGCGGGCGGTACTCAGAGTACTGCGCTCGCTATCGATTCGATCGATGCCAGCGTAGAGTCCTGGGAAATGATACCAGTAAAGGAAAATAAGAAAGCTCCTCCCCGTGACCACGACAGGGCCGCGATGGCTAAATCAAACGAATCACGGGAAACTAAAACAACCATCGAACTTTCGCCTATAGTTAACACTGAGTTAGGATTAGGCAGACATATCCGGGGACTTATCGATACCGGAGCCACTCGTTCACTAATAAACCCACGTTTGTCCGAAGAGTTGAGGAATAAGTTTAATTACCCCAAAACAGACTACGAGGGCGGTGATCTTGTTCTGGCAAACGGCTCCCGTGAAAAACCGTTATATATATTAAATCTGGTAAGAATAGTACTCGCGTCGCGCGAAGTACGTATGTCACTCGTTGTCATGTCAGGAGTAGCTCCGGACCTGATTCTGGGGACGGATTTCCAAAAGAATATGAATTTGGTCATCTACCCCAAAATACAGCAAATAGCTTTCGCGGACGATGTCGACTACGAGGAATGGAAGGCAAAAGCCAATAAAATAATTCTACCGAACGCAGCAAAACCATTTGTACACAAGGATAAAAAGATAGAAATTGAGGTTTCGAGTTGCACCTGTACGTGCAAATGCAATGACGCCGCGACTGTTAAGACTGTGCATTGCGAATTACCCGAACACCAACCCGTTCCCTGGGCTGAAGCCAAGGATCCCAGAATCCCTGTGCCCACATATCTAAAATCATCTGAAATCCCAGAAATAAAGGTTAGGAACCTTATCGCGATCCAACCCGGTCAGACCGTGGTCGCGCGTCTGCCAGTAACCGAACCTAGAGATAGGGATTACATCATTCGAGCCAATCCCGCTTACGAGGCAAAGGGCCTGCGAGTTGAGTATGGCATAGATAACACCAAAAAGGGAAGTGTTATGGCAGTTATGACTAACGTTTCAATTGAACCCCATATTTTGATGAGAAATGCTAAGCCAGTAATACTTGAACCCCTAAACGAAGAGTGCGAAGATTTCTTTAAACCTAACATTGATTGGAAAGGTAGTGAAATCCGCCAGAGGAGGGCAGCAGCTGCCCTCAAATGCTGTTCACCAGATGATCAGAATCCCTATGATGTCCCGGAGGAGACCGATCATGAATTCATGAAAAACTTTAATTATGGTGAACAGTTGACTAAAGAGGAAGTAAATAAGTTGTATTTGCTCCTCAAAAGATACAGGAAATGCTTCGCGTTTAAGGGCGATCCGTTAGGTCGAGTAGATATATGGGAGCATAAAATCGAGACTGTAGATGGCGCGAAAGTAAAATCAAAACCATATAGAGTGCCGTATCACATGCGAAAAAGTATCGAAGAACAGGTTAACGAAATGCTAGCGTTAGGAGTAATAGTACCCACTTGTTCCGATTGGGCCTCGCCTGTAGTGATCGTTAATAAAAGGGATGGCACGCTTAGATTTTGCGTAGATTACCGCCAACTAAATGCAGTAACAAAGGATGATTTGCATCCTATCCCGCGTCTAGACGAGGGACTAGACGTGCTGGGAGGTAATGACCTCTTCAGCACTTTGGATTGTCAAAGCATGTTTTGGCAAATCCCTATGTATGGGCCAGATAGGGAAAAAACCACGTTCACGTGTCATTTGGGCACATTCATGTTTTTGGTAATGCCCTTTGGATTAAAGAACGCGCCGAGTTCATGTGCACGTGTAATGCAAATGATGTTTAAGGACGTCATTCGAGTGATAGTATTTATATATTTAGATGACTTGATTTGCTACAGCAAAGGCTTTCGCGAGCATCTCGAGCGGCTCGAGATACTCTTTCAGATCATGCAGCGTTATAATCTGAAATTAAAACCCAGCAAATGCCATTTAGCACGGAAGTCAGTTCAATATTTAGGGCACGCAGTTAGCCAGGAAGGCATTAAGCCGGATCCAGAGCGAACCGCGTGTTTACTCAATATCAGAGATCCAAGAAATGTAAAAGGAGTGCGCAGCCGACTAGGATTCTATAGTTTCTACCGGAGATTCATTAAAGATTTCGCGAAAAAGGCAGCGCCCTTGACTCAATTACTTAAGAAAGATAAGGAGTTTGTATGGGGAGAAGAGCAACGCAGAGCTGACGAACAGCTAAAACTCGAGGTCCTGAATCCGCCCATACTTGTCCATTACGACCCCGAGTCGCACTTAGAGTTGCGCACAGATGCCTGTGATCTGGGCCTCGGTGCTCACTTAGTGCAAGCCACCGGAGATAGGAAAGGTTTACTCGCCTGCGCCAGCAGAAGCCTTAATAAACCCGAGAAAAATTATAGCACCACAGACAAAGAGTGTCTTGCGATTGTCTGGGCTATAAATAAGTTTAGACCTTATTTATATGGCAGAAAATTTACAGTAAAAACCGATCACCACGCGCTCTGCTATTTACGTAAATCGAAGGATTTGGCCGGAAGATTAGGACGTTGGAGTACTCTGTTATCACAGTACGACTTTAACGTTGAGTATAATCCAGGCAAAAGGCATGACGACGCGGACTGCTTGTCGAGATATCCAGTCGTAGAGCCGGAACCCGAACCAGATGACCCAATGGTGATGCGCTGTCTAACAGCCACAAGCACCACTTGTGTCGAACACCAGTCCCAATCGATTTATGATTTATACCCTAATCTCGATGAATTTATTAAAATAGAGCAAAGAAAGTGCGAAGAATGTGTCGAAATTATCAACGCCATGAGTGGGGAAGACCACGTTAGAAACATAGGGAAGTTAAAAAAATATAAGATCATAGATGATAAGCTGTATCATGAATCATGGGATCACTACAGGACTGGGTATGCGCTAGTGGTACCTGAACAGCAGCGAACGCGCGCTCTCGAGATGTGTCACGAGGAAGAGACCTCCGGTCATTTCGGGATTGATAAAACTTATTTGCGCACTGCTTCTCACTTCTATTGGAAAGGGATGTTCGATGATGTGAGGAAGCATGTCATGTCCTGCCGTAAGTGCCAGTTCAGAAAAGTGAGTACGCAAGCGAAACAAGGTATGCAACAGTCAATACCAGTCGGTAAATCTGTCTTCGAGACAGTTCATCTGGATCTGGTCGGACCACTTCCAGAGTCGCGACCTGGTCACAAATATATTGTTACTATGGTAGACCAACTGTCTAAATATGCCATAGCTGAACCTATATGCGAAGCTACCGATAGAATTATTACACGTGTAATAACAAATAGACTATTATTGCAATTCGGTGCCCCGAAAATATTAATCACAGACAGGGGTTCAAATCTTTGCAGTGATTATTGTATGCAATTTTATCGTTCGCACGGCATTAGGCATATACGCACAACCAGTTATAGGCCCCAATGCAATGGGCAAGTAGAGGCCTTCAACAAAGTTTTAGGTGTAGCGCTTGCAATATATACGAAATCAATGACGCGCTGGAATGAGGCCATTCCACCCATAGTATTCGCTTATAATACTTCGAAAAACTTTACCACCGGATATACGCCTTTCTATTTAATTCACGGTAGAAGAGTTAGGCAGCCCACCGAATTAGGCGCTATTTCTGATCTCCTACCTGGAGATGATAGCCCACTGTTAGACGCTAGGCGTCTAAATGATGCACGAGAATTGGCCCGGGCAAACATTATGCGAAGCCAGGAGAAAAATCGCGATCGAGTTAATAAAAGTAGAATGTTGTGTTCAAAATAGGCGAGTTAGTTCTATTGGCCGTGAAATTCCTGAAGTTTAAAAGGGCGGGGAAACTTAGGCCACGTTATAAGGGACCCTTTAAAATTCAAAGACAAGTATCAGAAGTTAATTATGAGATAATTAATTGTCGCGGGCCGCCTAAGGTAGATATCGTGCACGTGGAACGTCTCAAACGATTTCACGCTAGAGGCAAACCTATAGCGCTCCGAAACATAATACCTAACAAACCACGTGAAGCGCCAGCACTTCGCCGAACGTGTCCGCGAAAAATCCGACCCTCTCCCGAAATGAAGCCTACCAGGAGATCTACAAGAATTATTAAACCACCCGATATGTACGGTGATTGGGATTTCATGGACCTCTCACTCGATTAAAAAGTTTTAGCCACCGGTTAGGCCTCCAGGAGATCAAACCGCCACACACCTGTCAGTGATGTGATTTACATCCATTCCTGAGTTCCTTTCTTTATACGTTTTAGTCATAAAAATGTTTGTTTGTCTAAACGTCTCTATAAGCTTATCTCAAATACTCATTAAAATAAATTGAGTATTGTGTTAGTCCAGACAGGCGGCTATGAGTAACCACTGCTAATACTTGTCAGACAAGTATTAGCAAAGCAAAGCGTTTCTTTAGTTTATACACACATGTGTAACCGATTAATAGCTAACACATAAACAAAATTTGAAGTTTTGCTTAGGAATTCTTTAATACACGTATTGTTTATGCATTTCACTTTTTAGCCGCAATGATTTTAATGGTCCTTCTCTAGGACTGGTCCGTAGACTTCTTTATATGACTCACGATAAAAGGGTTATGAAACGTAGACATTTGAAAATCTTATCATTTATATTTCAGTTGTAGTTATGGATCGTTTAGCTAATTTGAAAGTTAGTGTTTTTCTCGAAAAAGTGCTTAACGCAAAGTCAAAATTAAGAGACGGTTCGGTCTCTCGCGAAGTTTCTTATCGATCAGAGTTAGGATTAAGTGTCGAAATTACGGCCACAATTAACTCACTATTAGACAGATTTGAATTAGTTCTCTCCAGTTCGTTAAACAAATTAATTTTGTTCGTCCTCTTATTTCTGTTCTCCTCGCTATTAATCTTCAGTGTCTGTAGTCTTTGGTAGACCACCGAAGATTAGTTCTGAACTAATCGTCGTTTACTCTTCTGAAGAAATAAATCAAAACTTTAAAAAGAAAATCCGTCCCGTTTATTGTTTATTTGTTTGACTTTATTTATGTACGCCTGAAATCCGAGCCGTCGGTACAATAAAATACTACGCAATAAACTTTATTATAAAAATCACGTGCGTTAGTGCAGTGTCTCTATAATCAGTGTCTAACTATTCCGCCATAACTGTTTGATTGTGAGTCGAACTCTGTTTCACAACTCTTGACATCACATTTCCGTGAAATTGAAGTCACAGTAATCCTAAAAATTGCTGTAAATTTGTATACTCTCGTCTTAAGGTATGTTAAATAAAGACTTAAACGATAGCTAACGTATTTAGCGTTTAAAAATATGTTCCGAGTAAACCTAAAAGCGAGTTATAACGCTTTCTGTGCCCTCAGAGGACACACGAAAGAGGTGGTCAGACCACCACCAACGCGGGGGCGCGAAAATTTACAATATATATGTATATATTAATAGTTCAGTGACGCGCAAAAGCGATACTATAGTCTATATAATAACAACACGTGTGTTATTATTCACGAGCGATGAGTTAACTTCAAAATACAAAAGTAATGCATGTAAACGAGTTTGAAATTTTATTCAATAGTCAATAGATTGACAACAACACAAACATGAGCATATTTATATACAGAATCACAACGAATACAGATAACATCTAAATTTAGTGAAGTTAATTAATCGCTCTTCCCTTCAATCCCACCCAAAAGAACCCTTCGGTCTAAGCCCAGGACTTAGACCGAACTCCCGCATTAAACCTGACTCGAACAACACATTGATTACAATACATTCCTTTATAACATATCGAGTATTGTATACTCAACACAACACATGATTTTTCTGTTAACGTAAAATAATTTATAATAATAAATCTTAGATGAGAGTCACATCTACCCTATATTTAAATACTAAACCCTTTCGATTCACCCCTCTTTGACATGTAAATAAAATTTTCGTAGAAACGGTTAGATCCCCCGAGACCTAACTCTGGCACATGCCAGGTATGTGTCAGAGAAAACTATTTATATTAATAGCAAAGTGTGTCGTTTTTCATGCGTTTTAAAACTCAATATTTTGTACTATAATATCGTGTGCACTTGTAATGAATAGCTGAATATGGCCGAAATAAGAACTGTACCGTTAGAAGACAAACCTGATGAGGCAAATCGTGACAACTGGACAGCGGCCGAATCACGCGCTCATGCCATTCATAAATTATGGCCAACACTTAGTACTGATTGTGTATTGGAATTGGGGTTCAAATACTTGGAAGTTTCGAAGATTCCTGGTGAACCAACATCTGATGCTGGACTCGCGCAGAGGGCACTAAGACAAGCATACCCTCCGCCGAGCAATGTGACGACAAGACCGGATGGCGGCGACGCCGCTATTGAAGCACATTATGACGATTGGCTGAATTTCGAACACGTTATCCCTGAAGATATCGAGTTTAATGGCGGAATTCCTGTCTACAATCCGATAATGCGTTTTCATACGGAAGCTGATTATCTTCCAGAATGGATGGACGCTTTATCATACGTTTACCCGTACTCCGAATATCGCAACACAGATGACTATGAAGAAGCCATGAAAGACAAGGAGTTCGGGAAACACTGGGCCGAGATTTGGAGAAATTGGGATTTCTATATGAGATACGATGGTCAATGCTCAGGTTTCCCTTTCGACCAGTGCCACCGAATGGGTGGCGATTACGACAAAGACGTCCGGGACGCCATTCGTATGCCGCCAAAGCGGAAAAATGAAATCGAAAGAATGATGCATCACGAGATTAGCCGAATTGAGAGAAACGAAACGATCGCCGCTCCAGATATTATCCCACGACGTGCTCAGATATTAAGCGATGACATAAGAAAGATGACAGAGTGTATGATTTGCACTCTACAGGTTCGCCATCCTGTGCAGTGTCGACCACCGCGTGATCGAACAACGAAACACGTGCCGCACAATCTATGCTATTTGTGTGCTGTGGAAATGATGGATGCGAGGGAAATGATAATATTAGCTAAAGTGAACGCCATCTCATGTCCACTTGGATGTGGAGGTTTCTTCACTCGCGAATATAATGCGCTCATGCGACCTGAAGAAGCGGTGTTTGTCCGCTTCAACCTCGACAAGTGCAGCACCTGTAATGGTTGGTATATTCCTGCTCAACTTCGAATCCACCGCAAGCAGGGCTGTCTTAAAATTCCGAATACCGTTGATGTGATCCCACGGGAATCCCTCCAGGAGAGAATTGCCGCTCTAGAATCAGATCTAGAGAAACAGAAAGCGCTCACGAAAGAGGTTACAAAACGATTTGACGCTCAAGTCCGGACCAATACAGATTTAATGGAGCGATATTCGCTGCTGGATTTGGAACACGACTCCACTAAGCTCTCTGTACTCGCGGCCAACGAAAACATCACGCAATCGCTTGATCAGCTGAAAGCCGAAAAAGCGAACGCATCGAAGTTTCAAAAATTGGCAGAATCAAGACGTGAAGATATTGAGCGACAGTCCTCCATCTCCAAAAGTTTCACCACTCCATGCGCCATCTCGTCACGCACTGGTGTGAAGTTGACGGACGAAGAAAAACTCTATTATCGCGTCACAATACATGACATGGGGGATGAGATCCCTATCGACAGGATTGGCCGCCAACCCGTGTCGGGAGATACCACGATCTTAGAAATCAAGGACGAATTGGCTCGACTTCGAGAGAAGGCTGGCAAACGTATCGCTCGTGAGCACATATCATTGGTTCACTTACAATATGCCGAATTACAAGACTACACCACTCATGATAGTCACCCGAAGAGACGAACTATCAACTCGAGCAACGTTGGGCACGACTCGCATCTATTATGTTTATTGAAGCCGACAGTACCATCGAATTCGGCATCGATTCGCGCGAGACTCAACCTTAATCCAGAGTCGTTTATACCGAGAGCCAGAAGACCTATGCAGTGCGAAACGTTTCCACTTTTAACTCGAACTGTGCGCCAGAACCCACAACCAAGAGCATCGCCAGCCGCTGCTCTTGGAGCCGCCCCGAGAGCTCAACCACCCGATGGGGAACAAGATATGGAAATAGTCGGAGAGGTTATCCATAACATCGCGCAGCGAGGACGCGGCGCCCTTAGAGGAGGGCAGTTGGAACGAGGCAACGCTCTTCGACCCTTTCGACGTCCCTAAGGGACGACTGAAACCTGTTCTGTGAAGTCACAACCTTTCTATCACTAATCATTTTCTTATCATATATAACGCGAACGGTCAGTCTTGACCGCTTCAGTATAATTTTGACTCTAATTGATCTCAGTTTTGTTGTGCTCCTTCACAGACAGAATATTTAGATATTTAGTTTAAATTACTTTTAAATAATTTCAGAAATTATTTGAATTCACGTTTAGAATGCGAATTCATAATCGTTTAATTCAGTTTGTGTCGTATAAATCATTTAATACATTATTTTGTACTTTTATAATTATTCTTACATTTAAATAAAACTATTTTAAACTTTACATCGCGTGCTATCAAAACCTCATTGACGATCGGTTGGATTACGTTAGAAGACGGAACCCAACTCTAAGGTATAGCTTTAAGTAAAAGCCTAGCGAGTACTTTGTTAGCAAATTGCTAACTGGTGGACACCCCCATAAGCCCTCTAACTACCGTCGGACGATAGCCAGAGCACGTGTTTGGAACACGCGTTCTGCAGACCAGAGTTGAGTTAGAGAATAGTAAGTTATAGCTGCGAGTTATCGCTCGAGTATAACGTCTTTGCGTAAAGAACTGTAGATTTAGTCTGTGCGGTCTAAAGTTAGTTCCAAAATTGTTGAAGATGCAGGGTAGATAATCGGCTCCATCTAATTATCTCTTTCTTCGGTAAAACTCTCAGCGCCAAGCAATTGCTTTACAAACTAGAGTTTTTTTGTATACTTCGACAGCTCGCATAAAGTTTTTTTATTATTACGAGTAATTGTCTAATTTATAAGGTTGATAGGTTCCTTGTTAATCCTAAGAAAAGTTTCTAGGAATCAGTTCTCGTGAAGTAGAGTACTCCACGAGAAAAGGGACGTTGACATCATAAAATTAATATTATTATAGGTATGTTAAAGTTATAGACACAAGAAAATAAAGATAAAATCGATCAAATAATTCGGTTAATAAAACCCTTAAAATTATTTGACTCATTCAAAGAATATAAAGTTGACGACAATAACCTGGATGAGAAAACCCTTAAAG
>JAQIXJ010001870.1:0-18172 GCA_034700185.1 Phthiracarus laevigatus | reverse complement strand
TTAACGATTTAAATTTTAAAAAATTCTTAACGATATTTAACAAATTTTAAAATACTTGATTGTTCATTATTTTTGATTATTTTGAGTAAATAATGAGAATTTTCATTGAAAGGATTATCCATAAGAACGTCTTCCATATCCTCTGCCGTAACCACCATAGCCTCTTCCATACCCGAAACCTCTGCCGTAACCATAACCTCTACCATAGCCGCCATAACCTCTTCTAAAACCATCATAGCCTAATGAATTAAATATTTATATTGTTTAGTTGTATGAAATAAATGATAATTTGAAAAATATTCAATAACCTCGACCATAGAACTGTGAGCTGACCATTGGGATCACCACTAATCCCATGATCATGCATAAAGCAAGAATAACAATTAATGTAGTTTTCATTGTAGTTGTTTTTATTAACAGTTTAGAACGCTTTTCTCAAACAAATAAATGGCTAAAATAAATGAAAATATATTTTCGATCCGAAGGTATCGTAATTGAATTTTTTTATTTTGTAATTTTTACCAGATACTTATGAATTTGATAGTTAACGTTAAAACGCTAATAGATTACTATTATATTATTAAAATTTGTATGAGAAATAATAACCAAACGAGTTAATTATTTCAACATTTACGCTTGTTTTTATTATCAAAAGTCATACGATTATCAAATAACTGTTGGTTAAATATTTGCATAATGAGCGAAAAACATCATTAAACTAGAACAACACATTCATAGAGAGCCCACTTTTAATAGGTATTTGCAATCTTATGTCACAAATTTATTAGTTTTCCAGTCAAGATGGCAAAATGACAAATACCTTTATTGATAAGAATTAGGAGAAATCGTTTTATAGACATAAGACTGCGGACAGAAAGACGGACAGACGGAAGGACAATGTCATTCGCATAAGCTCTACTTTTTATAAAAGTGAGCTAAAAAAATTCTTTGGTTATCATGACTTTGACTTATTCTTAATTTTTATGCAATATTAAAATTTATGTTTTAAGTTATAATATGTAAAAATACCTCAAATCTAATAGAGTTTTCATTCTAGCCAAAGCGGCTTTGATCAAATCCATAAGAACATCTTCTCAACGATGAAGGAAAATAAAAAACATTTAAAAAGTTTTTATACATTTCGCAAAAATATATTACGTGAAATTACAGTTTTAACGGTTTCTAATTTTACAAATAAAACGATTGTCTTATGCTTAACGATTTATATTTTTAAAAATTCTCAACGATATTTAACAAATTTTAAATGATTATATAATGATAAAAAGTTATCGATCCTTCTTCTGATCTAAGTATCGTCTCTCCTCCCATATTTTTGGGCGAAACATACAATAATATAACCGAATACTTTCCTATGTATACACTCTATAATTTTATTACATTTTCCATTACAGTTTGTAAGTTTTCATGTTTCGCTTTTTTCAATTTGTTTAAGTTTGTAGTTTTTTGTGCTTAAAATTTAGGAAATCGTCGAAACAAATATTTAATCTTGCATTTTAAATAATTTTTTTCTTAATTTGAATTAAATATAATTTTCAGAAAAACTGACAATTGATTTTGAAATGAATATAAACTAATGAAAGTGATTGTTTTTATTTTCAGACAAATTCATTTAAATATTGGTTTTGATTAAAATGAGTAAAATTTTAAAAACTCAAATGAGTTAAGATTTCATTTTAATTTAGATTTTCATTAGATTTTGTCTATCGAAAAATAATATACATTAATGTATCCGCGATGTCAAACAAATTTCGGTTAAACTTTCAATAATTAAAGTAACAAAATAAGTAAATTATTTCTAACTTAAATAAATAGTTTACAGATTTTATAAAGATGATGAGTTCATATACTTTAAACTAAGAATTTTGTAATAACATTTAATGACAAAATGATAATTTACATAAAACAATAATCTATTACATTGATATTTATTTATATTTGTGTACCAAATAATGAATTATTACGAAAGAAAAAATGACAATAAATATGTAAACTTTAAACTATACATAAATTGATACACACATGCGATGGAAATTTTGAATAAGTTTTATGAGAGAAATACACTTAGAAATTACAAAAATTAAAAATATTATAAGTTTTATTTTCCGATTTAAAGTTTTGGATTTCGAGTCAATCAAATATCGAAATAAATCCGATTATCATTAATTAAATTTTGTTTTATGTTTTTTTACTTATTAAAAATAACAAATAAATGATGGATATTGTTCATTTCGCTACTATACACCAAAATTCAACCGAAATGTTTTTAATTTTTCAAGTAAAAAAATTCTTTATCACAGATAAAATTTAAAATATCTTCAAACAACAATAAATATTTCAAATATTTCTAAAAAATAATAGTTTTCCTCTTGTTTCTAATCTTCATTGTATTTTTGGTAAGTTTGCAAATTTACATCACATAATTCAATGATAAATTAAATTTAACCAAAAATTTTAAATAACTTATAAGCTTAAGTAGTTCTTATTCACAATATTATCATCAAATTTCAAGCAAATTTAGTGCCTTCAAACCCAGTACTTCCTAACCACGGATAAGTTGACGGACACGGCTGACACGTTCTCAGCTGTCGCGCGCCATTCTTAGAGTTAACGTTACAAATGGACGGATGATTGCACGCAACACT
Source organism: Phthiracarus laevigatus (assembly GCA_034700185.1). Classification (NCBI taxonomy): domain Eukaryota; kingdom Metazoa; phylum Arthropoda; class Arachnida; order Sarcoptiformes; family Phthiracaridae; genus Phthiracarus; species Phthiracarus laevigatus. The sequence goes on along the minus strand of JAQIXJ010001870.1, from coordinate 15,509 downwards.
CTTACTATTGGCTTTAATACTGTCACACTTCCACGGATGAAACTCATCGATTCGATTCACTGGAGTGGGATCTCTCATCCATTGAATCATTTGCCAATTTGTAATAAAGTACACGTCATTTTTCTGCAATGTCTCGTCTAAGAATTTGAGAAAACCTTTGCGGTGATGTTGTGTGTTAAACCACGCCGAATGATAGTATAGACCGAATGGCGCACGATTTGATTTATAGTGGCGATTGAAGTTTTTTAGCAACATATCGTAAACACCCAATTCGTCGCTGGGATTAGTGCACGCGTCACCCATCGAACATCGACCGCCACGCAAGTCCTGCCACATTGTCATTCCCACTTCCCATACGCCTACAAATTATTTTTATTAAACATGAAGTTTGTATTAAAAACATTTTTCCCTTATTAACCTGGAAATGATTTTGTAGGGCACGGAGGAATCATGCAGTGATGGTTGAGAGCGTAGTCTAGTGTGTATGGAAAGAATGGGGGATTGTTTTCGGAAACAGGTAGCGAAGAGTCGTACGTGAAGTTCGTTTCGTACAGCATCTCAAACATATGATTTCCTCCCGTTTGCAGAAACGGCGCTCTCATTCCGCGAATATCTTCAAACTTTACTCCACCGTATAAATGAAGTATCTCTCTCTGACCATTGATCTCTGAGACCCACTCTTTTGTCGAGAAATTTTCTCCAAAACTATGCCTAAATTAATTTAGGTATACGATACATAATATCAATAAATTTATGTTTGAAATTTGCACTAAAAAATTAGTGTTAAAATCTAGAATTACAGACAATTATCGGCCAAACAATTTAGAATTTTATTGGTAAATGTTTAAATTATATACGTTTACCTTTGTGTAAAAATATCAGCCCCTATATTTCCGTCCAATAATTATATAATTCATTTTAAGACTCAATTCAGAATATATATTAAAAATTTCTTTACAGTTTAAATTATCAAATGTTAAAAATTGAATTTCTTACGTAATTCCATGCGATGCAATCTCGTGACCTCTGGAATACAATGTCTGAACCTTTCCATAATCAGTCCACTCGTGCGAAACATAAAACGTTCCTCTTATAGGACAACCATTCGGATTAAATCGCTCACTAAATATTTGCTCATATATTTCCCAATTCAGATCATTAACTGCGTCGTCAAACGTTATCATCACTATTTGCGGTATATCTCTAGTATTATATTCTTCTGGTATATCAGAGCCACCACACCTACAATCAGGTACTTTGCACTTCTTTGAGTCGCATTTCGAAGCACCGATTAGTGGCATCGGAGTCGGATGTATTGGTTTTGGTCGTGACGCCGGTTTTGGTGGTTCGCGAGACACGTCTTTCACGATTAGCCGCTTATTTGTTGGACGAGCTTTTCGCGAATATATCGACGGTCTGTAATAAAATTCATTTATAGTTATCTACTATATTATGTAAATCCTTCTTTTAATATTTACAGAGTTGATGGTTTTTGTGTAGTAGTAGTAGTAGTTGTTGTTGTGGTTGTTGATGTGGCAGTTACTTTGCTAAACGTAAACTCTTCGCTAGAATTATTAATTGGAATTTTGTAATCATCGTAATAATCGTAATATGGTTTTTCGGTTGCGACAGTGGTTGTAGTTTTTGGTGTAGTAGTTGTTGTTTTAAAACTTTTTTGAGGAATTTTCGTTGTCGACAGTATACCATTACTCTTTTCACTTGTGTCATAATCATCCTCGTAATAGTAATCATAAATAGGTGCTTCAGTAGAAGTAGATGTACTTGTTGTTGTCGTAGTAGTAGTAGTAGTAGTTGTAGGGAAAAACTTTGGTTTGTATTTAAAACGCTTTTTTGTTGGCTCAACATAATTCACTGATGATCGGGGTTTTGGAGTTGTTTTCGATTGTCTTAAATCATTTCGGTAATGCAATGGTTCGATAGTATTCGATAATCTCTTACCATTAATATATTGATCACTGTATGGGTTTATCTTTTGGTTTATATTGTGATTATAAATGTTATCTGAATTTCTAGTCAAAGTTTCCGATTTATTATCACTATCTATGCTATTTCTTGATGAACTATTGTTTGGCTTAACAGTATTTAGTTTTTCGTAAATTCTCCCGTGTCTTGAATAATATACCGGAGTTTGAGTAGTTTTTATCGGTTTAAATAAATTCATTTCTTGTCGGTTTCCTATTATATTCGGTGTCGATATCGTCATCTCTGTTGGTGTTGGTGTCGTAGAAGTTGTAGAAGTTGTCGCTTCCTTTTGATTTTCAATAATTCGAGGCTTATTTAATATTTTTGTGTTCATAAGTTCATAGTAAGGAGTAGTTGGCATAAATTCTTTTGAAATATCCGGTTGAAATATGATTGCAGTCATATTTTGATTTGGTTTGTTAAATATATTAGTTGTCTGGTAATTAAAATAATTTTTTTGCTCATATTGTGGTTTCTTCGTTGTTGGTTGCATTTCTAGTTCAATTATTTTGATGGGTTTGCGCTGAAGTTTGGGTGAGTTAGCGAAACCTAAAAAATCCATATAAGAGTTATGCCGCCTATTTATTTGATTTGTGTCGACAACGATGGCATCTTTATCCCTATTGGATAACCGATTAATCGGCGATACCATCCAACTACTTAATTCGTTTGTCAAATTATTTGCCGAATCAATATTCTCGTTTATTTTTACCGATACTTCTTGTTCTTTAGAGATTGTATCGCTTGTATCATATTTTAAATAATCTTCATTATTATAATTCTTTCGGCTATTATTTGCTTCGTTGTGTTGTTGTTGTCTCTGTTGTTGTGCCGGAATATAACTAACAGTTTCATACACTTTTTGTTTGTTAGTACTGTTGGGCGAAGTTCGGCGCTGTTGTTGTTGCTGTTGCTGACCAATTGAACGCAAATCATTATTTCTCATTATAAGCTTTAACTGTCTGTTTGTGTTGTCGTTAATAACAATAGTGTTGTTTTGAACGATTTCGGGTCTATTTCCGAACTTATTGGCATCAAATGTATTAGTTCTTTGTCTATAGTTTTCCCAATTATTTTCAGAAGGCGACTCTCTATTATGATCATCATTAGACTTATTGTCGATGTTGTAATGTGACCATGACTTAACTCTTGGAGTTCGGCTAATTTTTCGGAAATACTTCTGTTGCCTCATACGCTGTCTCTGATATTTCAATAGATCCGTTTGAGCGGTAGTTCCGGTTTGATTTCGTTCAGAGTTCCCAGCACTTAATCTAATTGATTCGGGATTCACTTTCAATGGAATTTCATATTCATCCGTATGTGTTGGTTTTCTATCTTCATATTGTTTACGATTATTCTGAAACTCAGGCATTTTAGTTGTGGTCGTTCTGATTGTTTTCTTAATTTTCACCAACTTCTTAACAAGTTTAAAACCTTCATTCAATGGTTTAACAAAAACAAATAAATTGTCCGAACCATTTAGCGGAGGTCTTTGATTTTGGTTTGAACTCAGCTTTTTATCGTAATCTTCATTATAGATTCTGTCGCTGACAGTATTGTAAGAATTGGTGACACCAGTTCTGGTGAAACTAGATATCATTTTCGGTTTTGAAGTGTATGCCGAGTTTTCTACTCCTAATTCTGATTTATAATAATTTATCGGCTCTGTAGTGGCTGTAGGGTTAGGATCTTCGGTGTTTATCGACGACATCAACTGTGTGAGTGGCTTAGCGGTAGATCTTGGCGTTTGTGCTCGAGATTGGATATATTCGTTATTTTCTGTTTTTACTACACTCGAAATTAGCTTAGCGTCCGTTGAAGATATTTTTGGCGTGTTTTGGTTATCATTATACGCGTTATTAGCTTTTATATCATTATTGTATACAGGCTTATCTGGCAATAATGATTTCGGTTGTTCCGATTTATTAATGCTTTTAATCACATAATAACCGTTCGGTTTGACAAGTGTTGATTTGATATTAGAGCCACTATTTATAAGGCTTCCCGCGTTTCGCGATCGATGCAATGGTTTTAATTTAATGGTGTCAGTGTTAACAGTCACCGGTTTAGCTGTGGTTTTTTCCTTAACTACGATAGTTTCATAGTTATCGTGATTGAGATTTTTCTTAAACAAATCATCCTCAATGCGATAATTGTACATTGAATCAAATGCTTCGTCTATGGATTAATGAAAGTCTATTACTCAATAGAAGTTATTTTATAAATAAAATCAAAATAATATCTTAAATTTATAATAAACATAAAGAAATTTGTATACAGTAATGAGGAAAAAGGCGAATTGAATTTTACATTTTAATCTAAAAAGCTGAAAACCTAACATTTTTTATAGCAAGAAATATTTTCTAAAGCGCTTAAATGCCTTTAATGAATTGGAATACTGCAAAACAATGAGATTATTTTATACTAACCCTAAAACATGCTTTAATAAATGAAGTTTGAAAATGTAGTTCTGTTTTTTGAAGGTTATTATGTAAATAAAGTTTAAAGATCTAGAAACTAGACTATTCATTTCGTAGTACCGATTTAAAACCATTAAAAACAAACAAACAGTGCCCAATAAAACATAAAACAATAAATGTTAACGATTCAACTCCGATCCTACTGTTTAATCTGGTTTGCGATTATTTTTTGTAACTAAATCTTCTTTCGAAATAATCACTATATTTTATTCACACGGTGTACGTATGTATCAATAGCCCAAATGACTTAAGCCAATTATCATTTTGCTATGAGTCAAAAAATAATTTTATTTAATACATCTATTGCGTTGATGCGAATAATTTAATTTTGTTTAGACATATCACTTTAAAAATAGTGAACTTATTTAAGGTAACTATGAAAATAACAAATAAAGACATTAAAACCATTTATGAGAACATTTAAAGAACATTTATGTGTGATATTTATTTTTCTTAATTCCATTGAACCCTATATTATTGTTTTTTTGCTTCATTATTTCATTTTTGTTGCGCTTTCTGATACCCATCTTTCGTTTACGTGAAACCTTATATCATTCATCAAATGAATTACGATTAAAAACAGTGGTTGTAAGTGTGTGTTTTTGCTCTTAATTGAATTATTTAGTCAACTGTAACAATGACTTTTTCAAGGTATAGTTGATAAACTGTGTCACACAGCTTGAACAAGAATGCGCTCAACACACACACACACACAAAATATAATAATCTTTGTGGAAAAATTATATTTAGCATTAGAAGTTTTGATTTGAATAAGAAATTAAAATGTTTTTTTTGCGTTGATAAGGGTTTTTCATTATATATAAGTTGATATATCTATTATTATTTTTCTCAAATAACCCGACGCTAGGATTACGTAATAAAACTGATCTTAAGGATCAACGGTTTTATTTTTACAAGTCTATCATCTATTATTAACGAATAAGATGTAGTCTTACTTTTCAGGCTTAGCGTTTCATAATAGTTATTATAGAAACATAAAGCAAAAGTTGTTATTTGTTTTGACGGGTTTCTCGCTTCATTCTAACTCTTAAACCGTTTTTTGTGTGTTGTATTGTCATGTAAATTGAATATTATGTAAATATATTTTCCACGATGTTTTCTTTTCTCTTTCCTTGTGTATTCAAAATAGCAATGCTAATAAAATCGTACAAACAGTCACTGTTCTGTCATACAAAAAAAACCTATTTTTAACCCGCATTATTATTTGTTATCAATTATTACGTGTATGATATGGTAGAGTTAAAATATTCCATCCATACTGAATATATATGTATGTAAATTTAGACCCCTTATTCTAATCTTTTGTGTTCGCATACGCTGGCACTTAAATTGCCAGTTCTATGATAATGATATCGGAAATTTTTCGTTTTTTCCCGTTCAACCGTTTAATATTATTCCGCATAAAACCACATTACAGTCATCATATTTTTAAATACAATGTGAATAATAAGCGAGATTATGCTACACATTTATTATCCTTTCCATTAATAATCAACAAGATTTCCACAGCCGAAGTGTTATGGGCGATATTTGCTTTATGCGAAAAGTTATTTTATGCGATTGTTTGTAAATTAAATCTCTCGCACTTTTTTTTGCTTATCTAGTTTTTCGTACTATTTTTAATAAGATGAACCAAATTGCTAAAATTGTTTTCCCATCTACATATAACTCGCATTAAACCGTAAAATACCGTAAGACTCACAATAAGACTTTTGTGTTGAGTGAGACGATAGCAAAAATGCGAAGAAAATGAGTTTAATTATAGTTCTATATGTGTGTGTGTGTTTTGCAAAACAAGATAAATGGAAAACAGTTTAAATATCAATGATGCGCCGTTATTAGACACCTATTGTTACCGTAAAAGGAAGTAATTGTTTGCGCAGTGTATAGAGAACAAACAAAATAAATATTATGTTTCTAATAAAACAAGTTTTTCCTGATTATAGGGTATTAATAGTTTATATATATATATCTATACATTAAATAAATAAAGTTGCGATACCATTATTATTGTCATTATCGCACAACGCATTTATAGGCCAATCGCATATCTGCAATGTAACCGAAAAGTGCAGACCAGCGGTACAGTTCTTCGGGAATGCGATCCCAAACGAACAGATATAGTATTTGTCGCAATGGTTTGCGTGGCGAAAGTAACCGAATTTTTGCGGACATTTGAAAATGTTTTGGTGCGCCGCTATCGATGATATGCTCTCCGATGCGTGTAATTCTCCTATTGATGAATGCGATCCAGTTATTACTGTACAGATAAAAAACAACGTAATCAATAACAGATAAATTGATTTTTTATTTCGTACGAAAATGACTTTCAATCAAAATATTTGGAACTTTTAGAAATTATTATCTGAAATATTTATTAAAGATAACCGGTAATTGTAATTAATTATATATCCAGTTATGAGGTTAGTTCGTTGTCAACTTTTGCTATGATGAGCTGCAGCGGCGCAGCAATCAAAAGTCAAACTTCAATATTACAATGTACCGTAAAATCTCGGAAATTAGCGCTTAGGGAAAAAACGGGGTCATTCCAAAAAATTAATTAAAACGCCTTAATTTGTCTTATTATCAGTTATCAAGATAAAAATTAAATTACACGCACACACTGTGCAAGAAGACATATATAGTTTATGAAGAAAGCGCTAATAATGTCAATAAAAATTGTCCTAATAATTAAATAATAACTCTTTCGTGTGATTATTAAATTATTATAAACTAACCAAACATACACACACAAACTTCTTGCGGGTATATCCGAGGGTTGAATATACAGTAGTGTGGAAGAGATAACCGAATTACGAAACAAAGGAATAGTAAACGATAGACGAAAATAAGACTTTAAGTGTTTCCGAAACAGTCACTTAAACACTTAAGTGAGTGGAAAAAAGTACCACGAAAAAGAAATAAAAAAGATTTGTTATCGCGAAAATTATCGCGCAAATAGTTTAAATAGTAATTAGAAAAACTTTTTGTTCTCGTCGTCTGTTCATTAGTCAAACCCCAAACTAACGTACTGTTACTATTAGTAGCGCAGTTTTTTTTTGTTTATTATTTATTTGTTTTTATTATTTTTTTATGCTGAGAAAATCTGAATTATTAACGTGTGAGGAGTGTTATGCTAATACTTTTTTTCGTTTATTTAATTTTTAAATTGTACGCTAATAATAGTTATATAAAAATTAATATACACTAAAAAATTATTTTATTCTGAACATACATTAATATAAATTAGTATAGTATTTATAAAACTGCGATCCGTATCACAAGCGAACAGAAATAGTCAACATATTTCGAAAATACTTAACTTATAATTTTAAAACCACTAAACAAAACGATCAGCTTATGTTAAAATGTAAAGTTTACACCTTAAAAAATACCCAAAAAAACTCTGTGGCGCTTACTAATGATTAGTTTGATTTAGGGTTGATTTTTGTGTGCCTTAGAATTAAGAATAAAGAATTAATCGCAATAAAGTCTAAATGGTAATATTAATAATAAGATTAAATATAGTCCACGGTCAGCTACACTGTCGGCTATTATTAATTGTTATTCAAGACGATTTACTTTATTCTATTCTCAATGATTTAATTTGAGTTAAAAACTTTAAAATAACTTTATTTTTCTGCTACAATAACCCATATATTAAAAGGTTAAATCTTTGTGTATTTTTTCCCGAAAAAAACTTTCGTTTTAACCTTCAAAAAAATTAAGTATCTCAAGAGTATCACGATTTTTTTGGCAAACTTATCTTCCAGTGATCGGTGATCCATATATTAATTTGCATGATTAATGAATAGCGTTTATTAATTAATTACGATCATTTTTACTCTTTCTGAAATTCTTATTTCAAATATTAAATTTGCAAAACAAAAATTTAATTAGTATGCAGAAAAATTATTATTTAAAATAGTTGAGCCTCATTTTTATTTAAGTCTGAACTCGAAACTATTTCAGGTTTCCCTTGTTTTTTTGCTGAGGTCCAGTTTTATTATCTACGCTAACAATGTAAAGCTGAAAACTAGAAAGCGGATTGAAATTTGCTTTTTTTGGCAGATTTTAATACTGTGGTATTATTTCCTTAGTTTATCGTAAGAGTTTGTTTTTTTCCTATTACCAAACAAAGACTTAGTAATTTTAAAATCCGCAGTCCGGCCTTATTATATTCTAATTACATCAGTTTTGATTGAATTTATATATATATTTATATGTCTTCAAGCCTTTTCCACTAATAACTAAAAAGATTTATTTCCTATTGTTTACGAGTGCATAAAAATCTAATAACTTCGAAAGATTTTTTTGCCACTTATTAAACATAATTTTGATCCAGTTTTCTCGCAGAAAAATATAATTTATGTGAAACATAAATATTTTTGATTGAAAATCTAAGCCATTGCAACAAGTTTGGAATGTAATAAAATAAATTAGATTATAAATTAAATAAGCAATCGATTCACCGAACAGAGAGCGATAACACGGTTCATAATGGATAGTAATTGATAAATATGTGTGTGGTGTGTGTCCGCTTTTTTACCTTGACTTCCTTTTTGCAAAAAAAAATATCTTTTAAAAAGCTTTAACTGACAAACGTGGAAATAAAGCGAGCTTTTGTGTCAGAAATTATAATATTATCTTTTTATATTTTTTTCGAAAACTGCTTTCAGAACACAAAAATCGGAAAGCAAACCGCGCCCAAAATAAGTGTGTTCAGCAACAAAAAAAATTAAATTAAAATTTTAAACTAAAACCTTTAATCATAATAAAGATTATGGCAATATGTATATATATTGGAATGAATTGCTAGATTTTAGGGTTCACTAACTGAAATGACAGTGGCTATTATACAAACTCGATTTTATATATTCGCCTCATTTATAGGTATATGCGGGTATTCTATTCGCTGAACCTTTAATTATTTTATCAATATTTATTTGAGTGTAATATTGAATATCACCTGGTAATCAAAAATCACTCATTATTTTGAATAATAACCATAACTTCGGTTATATAATTTAGGTTTATTGTGGCTTATATTATGCATTCTGTAGTAATGAGTAAAAAAATTATTTGTGTCAATCACTGGTTTTCTACTGTTCACATTTATGGTAATTGTATATAGGCTTAAGACATGAAACATTAACGAAATAAAATTATATGCTCGCGACTCAATAACCGAAAAAAATCATTTAAATATTATCGAAATAAATCGGAAAGCTATTTGAGTAAATCGTATTAAATTTTCGTTAGATAAGCGAAAGACTGTTTGAGTCTATAGTAACAAAGTTTTTATAGATTTTTGGCGATAAACGGAAATATTTTGCATTTAATTTGGGTGCAAAAAAATTCACAGTTTTATTATATTTGCTAAAAGTATCATTAGTTAAGATAAAATAATTTTGTTTGCGTTTATTTTATCGTTAAACAATAAAACTTTTGTCGGAAATTGTTACACACTTTCTGTTTTTGTTTCGGCACTGCAATTTAAAAAAAAACATTTTATAATGTTTTTGTTTTCGTTATCACTTTAAAACAGTTATTTAAAGTGCGTTCAGTTTAATTGCGTGCATTCGAATATCTGTATCAATGGGTTTTTGATTTTAGGCGTGATATTATCTTAAAACACTTTTTTGGCGCATATGAATGCCACTTTTATATCACATACGAAAAGTATGTCAATAAATATATAGATTACTCCGATAAAAGAGAAAAAGTTTTCGTGCATATTTTTTAAATAGACACTATTTGACCCGATATTTAGACAAAACAAATTTCTTTTAAATGAGCATTATTTAGACGAAAGCACACTCATTAATGGCTAATGGCTTCAAACGAAAATAATATTATTTGCTGTTACTTTTTAAAATATCTAATACGATACTCTTTAAGAGTGTTTCTTGATTGATGTAAAAAGAAAAATTTAGTTTCACCTGTTTTCTATCGCTATTTAATGATCGAAGAAAAGCATAATTATTGTATTGTTTGTCTCTTGCGAGAAAAAAAACGTTTTATAGTTTAACAGTTTTGTAAACGCTTTTTTTCTTTCAATTCACACTTCCAATTGTGTTTTCAAGCGGCTTACAAAAAATCATTACAATATTACAAACTTTTAATTTTTTTACGAACAATAAACGAAACTTTGATTTGCAAAGTTATAATTAATGAAAATATGGAATATATAGAAGTTCATTGTTTAAATGTTAGCGATCATCCTTGACTTTTATTTTATACAGGCTTTGGATATTCATTTAATCATATCAATATATAAAAACTAGAAAATGTTTTAACGTGAAAATTGTTCCGTAATTATACTTTCGCATTAAAATATGAATTTTAATAATTAATTAATTGTTGCTGCAATCAAACTCGTTTTGTTCAATGGGCATAAAAATGAAATTATTAGGTAACACATAAAAACAGAAACAATCAAAAAATTAATAATACCGCAAAAAAAACTGCGAGCACCTTTAACTAACATATAAAGCGCTAACGGGTTATTGTGGATGTAATTATATTTATGCAAATCTATATTTGCTAGCAATTATTGAGCAAATTTGATCGATAAATTTAAAATTTCCGAAATACTTTCGGATAGTTTATTAATTTAAAATTATAATAAGGCTAAAGGAAAAGTAATAGAACGAGTAAAAGTAAAGAGAATTCAAGTAAAAATCAAAACAAAGTTAATTTAGTCGTAAATCTCAAAAGAAAATATAATTCGAATGGTTTAGTTAACTCGAAAGCATCGCGTTAATGATACAGAATGCAATTATTATAATTTATTAATTTTTATAAATAGGACGTAAAAAACTAAGAAAATAACAATAATTTTAAAGCTTTAGTTAATAAAATTGATACCAATGGCTAAAATTAATTAGTATTTTATGCGTGTTTGAAAACAAATTTTTACTCATTTCATATTATACTCACAGGTGTTGAGTCGAGCGATGGTAATGAACACAAAGAAAATGTTGCACAAACTTAAGCACCGACTGTGGCACATGTTGTCGCGATCAGAATAAAATAGTTATACCAAAAATAATCTAAACTATCGCACAATAAAACTATCCGATAAAATCATTAAAAAAACATGAATATGAAACTTTTGCGCAATAATCAAATGAGAGATTGATTTCAAGTTCACTAACGTGTTCAAACTTCGTGCGTTCAATTTTCAACAAACAGCGAATAAAGTATATACGAGCGAATAAATCATGTGGACTTATCAAATTAAAAACTTTTCTTTACTTAAAACTAACAAAAAATAAGAAAACTTTTTTAGAGCGAACAGAAGCTTCAGCTTTGCTCTCCGCGTTCTCTCTTTCTCTCCCTTTTTCAACTCTTTCTGTCTCACTATTTCAATGTTTGCGAAATTGAGATCAAATGAAATTAAGATTAGACTGTTGTATTCAAATAGAAAACTTTTCTGCTTCAGTTTGAGGAGAGAGAAGGAGGTCTGCCACTAGATTAATGTGTTTAAGAGTTGGAGACATAACTCGGAAAACCAGTTTCGACATGTAAACTATTTTTTTCTCTTATCCGCTCTGTTATTGTTGTGTGTTAGCACTGCTTTAAAAATTTTAATGCCGTTTTGTTTTAACAACCTTTTGTTGTATTCTAATTTAAACTTATATATATATGTTCGCCGAAATCAATTTTATCTTTCTCTCTATCATTATTCATTTATTGATTTATTAGAAGAAACACTATAATTCTAAAACAACTAAACATTTTAATAAGCAGTTACAGCTATTTTTTGAAATGTTTATTAATCGCATAAATTTTACGCTATTCTAACGATTATTCTTCGATAAACTGCCACCGAAACAGTAGAGACGTAACATTTTTTGGGTTATGAATATAAAATTTTTGAAGGTTGATACCAAATTAAAATTTTTGTCCTTTTTTGTGGTGCAAATGGCAAAAAAAATGTGAAATAATAAAAACACGGACTCATTTTCTCTTTTAGCTTTAATTACTCCAATTTATGAAATTAAGCATTGAAAATAAAGAATTCTAGTTTTAGAACAAGTTTTTAAAATTAATAAAATTTAATTTCCAGGGAAAAAATTAATCCCAGAATTAATGCATTTAATTTTAGATTATATCAAAAAGAAAATTATTTTTCAATCTACAAAAATTGCGCACATCATCATAGCGTTTAAATATATGATTTTAAAGTTATTACTGTATTATTTTTTAAACTCTAATTAATAAAAAAATGTTGTGCTTTTTTCTTGGTTAATCGATTTTTTCCTGCGCTAACATAACGGGCACAGGAATTCAATTTTATTTAAAAAACGTGATCATTAATCATTTTTACTCTATATATTGATAATAGATGCGCTCACAGATGCTAACTATAAGGCGGAATCGTTTTGCGCTCCGTATAAATATCACGATTATAATCGTTTATTAGGCTAGAAAAATGCAAACATTTGTAATGGTAATTTATTTTTCTATGTCTGATACATTGTGCAAATAAATATTTTTTTGCAACCGTTCACTGGATATCTGGTTAAGAAAATATAAAAATCATTGATTTTTCAATAATAATAATATAGAAAAATGCTTTCGGAATAAGTAAAAAATTATTTGTAACGTATATAGACTTCATTAGCGCAAAAAAATATTATTTTTACCTGCAATTCATTATGGATTGAAAGACTATAAATTTAATTTCAAAAACAAAATCTAGGAAAACCCAATTCATTAGATTTATCATAGTAAAAAAGTAGATTTTAGGAAATTTCAACAAGAATAGGGTTTACGCATATTAATTGGCAATTATAACAAAAAATAATATTTTCAAATTAGAAAATTTAAATTAGCTAATATTTTTCTAATTTTAATCTTTCTAAACTACCGGTAAAGTTGTTTAGCTATATATTCTTACGTAAAAAAATGACTAAACCACGGCCTCTATTTTAATAGTTTTCGTTAAATAATTATTTCGTTCATTTTACTTTACTTCACTTTTACTTGTAGCTCATCATTTTTAGTCTTTTGTTGGGAAATTTTTTTGTTACCATTAATTACGATCTAATTTGCTTTATTCATAGAACATAATTATACCCAAAAAGTTTAATTTATAACTAATTTTTTTAGAACAGAATTTTTTTCCGTAAACAAAAAAAAAACGAGTGCAGCAGCAATAATAAGTTTACATTATTTGTTAAGCGATACACTTAACTTCACCGCATTTAAAATCGCGCTCATTGCGTTAATCGTTTCCTGAGAGTTTTGCGCACAACGTATTTTAATGGATTAAAGATTCATACCGTAATTATTTTTGCGCTAATTGTTTGAAAACGTCTTCAACAACAACAACAACAAAAAAAAACGCGAACATTGTTCTCTTTTTTATTTATAACGAAAACGGAATATTCAACAGTTTTCTTAATTAAATTACTCTATTTATATAATATAATATGCTTAAACACTGTAACTTGTTATTAATTTATTAAAATTAATTATGATTAACCGAGTATTTAAGAGCCCAGATTTATATACCCTTTCACTCCACTCACACGTTCTTAATAATTAAAGTATTGTCCGTCAAAACTTGTAAACCTCCATCGCTTCCTAATTTGAGTATCTTCAGCTAATTTATACAAAACTTATTATTTGTTTAATGTGCTTTAGCAAAAATAATGGGTTTATAAACATCCGTAAGATCTAATTCCGGTGATTTCACCTGAAAATCTAAAGCTGTAATAATAATAATAATGGCTATAAGTATTAAACTGTTTGCTAATTAACTATTTTTTGGTAACGGTAAAAGAGCCAAGTCTATGTAACTTGTTATAAACAAAGCCAGGATTTTAAGTTAAATTATTATTTTATCGATTGGTTACCCAATGACCCAATGAGATGATATCTGGGTTTATCTAATAAAACACAAATATATGTTACAGTATTTAGTACGTTTTATAAATCAATATATATTTCAATGTTTTTTGTAGATATAAGATTTTTTAATAATTTTAATGCTCAACTAGATAATTGCAATTCATTTTATTGTAGTTTTTGATGCCCTCTATTTGTGCCAAAATTATTCGATAAAATTAATTACAATTATTTTTTTATAGTAGTAATATCTTTAGTCTCATATATTATTAAAATATAAAAATTTTCCTTAATATAACGGTATTTATTAGAGTGGGTTAAGAATATAAAAATATTAACCATTATTTTAACTGTTATTTAATATTATAAATTAATATTGTGAAATGATAGTCAATATTATTTATCTACATTTGGGCATTTAAACTAAAATATTTTCCTAGCTTTAGTTATTGTCGTCGACTGATTTCAGCAGCTTTAGCTGTTCGGCTGTTCGTTAAATTTTTTACAAATTAATTTTCATACATTAACAGCTTATAATGCCGCCTTAAGCGTCGCTTATATAAGTAATCAATATTTATTATTTCATCGATAGTAAATCTTTTGACAACAAATGTCACTATTGTAATGTATTTAATAACGTCCAACAATAACGTTTATGGGAAAAATAAAGGGATTCGTATACAAATTATTCCATCGCCATTAATAGAAGTTTCAGTCAACTGTTTTATACAGCATGTTAACTAAACGTATTTTATGTAACAAATTTATGATCACTGTTTTTGGCATTTTATTGAAATATTTAATTAAAACTTTAAATTTGGTTTTCAAGTTTAGCATTTCGGAATAAAAATCTGCTTAACGACTATTTAAGTTTTAAATATCATTATGCTGTAAATTATATATTAAAATATAAATCAACTTTCATGCCCATTAAAATTAATACGCATTTATTACAACATTTAATCAGCTAAAAACACTTTAAATATTTATTGTAAACGAAATGCCAGGCATAGAAAAATCACGATTTATTGGTTTACGTCAATCGGACGAAGAGTTATTGTGCGGCATATGTATAGCTATACTAAACCAACCACTGGTCACTCCGTGTTGCAGTCAAACATATTGTGGAGACTGTTTGCGTCAATGGCTTCAAAACAACGACAA
>JAQIXJ010001869.1:0-18180 GCA_034700185.1 Phthiracarus laevigatus | reverse complement strand
CACTTATGCTACATTTATTTTTGAAGAAATACAAAAAAATTACTCTCATCCGTACGAATAACTTATTACCACACGTTCTTGTTTAGACAAATGCTTAATTAAAATATTGTGTGTGAAGCATATCGACCAAAATTAGTTCCGGTTTATTATCTAAATCATTATTTTAGCTTATGCCAGATCCATAACGCCAAGAAAAGCAGGTTTAATAGTCTTTATTTTAAGTAATATACGGAGTTATGCGGTAAAACATTTATTCTTCATTTTATACCTAAATCAATATTGAAATCCTTGACACCTTACTTGTTTGAATGGTCAACGAACTTTTTCCCATTAAAGTGTTAGCGTTTGTTTAAACAATATGTTTCTTCTTTAAATTAGTGTTATTTAATTTATCAATTATTAAACCTATTTTACTTTTGCTTATGAAATATATTGCATTTTGTCTTATGCTTTCTTTTGCTTTCCATTGACTGTGTACAGTGTTTACCGTCTCATTTGGTTTTATGTTTGAATTATCTAACTCTGTTTGTTGATGCTGTGGCGGCAAAATATTTATAGTATCTCTAAATATATTCATTAATAATTCTCTTAGTCCTCCCAGTGTGTTCGAAACTAAATCTTCAAATCCAGGTTGCGATCCTTTAAAAACAATTATAATTTTTATATTTTAAAATCAGCATATAACTTGAAATCATATTTCAAAGCAGTAATATATTACATTTTCAAACATGAAATACTGTCTGAAAAAATTTATGATATAAGCCTATCTGTATCTGTTATCTGTATCTGTATCTGTATACAAAACTTTTTTTGTGATTCTTTACATTATTTCAATATGTAGAGGTTTAATTTTTAAGGTTTTTCAAATCTTAAATTAAAATTTTTCATTTATTATTCGCCTATTTAAATAAGGAATTGGTTAAAGATTATTTTTAAGTTAATACTTTTTAACTTTTATTAGCATTTTAAGTCAATGTTTTTGAAATTTAGGGTCGCGGTCTGAGACGGTGGTGGGTGTAAAAATCTTAGGTCGCATATTTGTTTAAAATAATAATAATATGGTGGCGAAAAGAATAGTAAGAAAATTATTTTATATTCGATTCAATTTTTTGCGGACCACATATATTTCTGGCTAAGTTTTAAAAACATTGTATTTAAATGAATTAAATTTTTAGCTTGATGTGAATTCACAGAATAAGCATTTAACATCTGTATTATTTTACGCTAAATTTAAATATAAGCTCTTTCTTAATTTACATACGACTTACAAATACTCTGTTTGGTTACATTTTTTTTAATTAACCAGCTTTCAAATTTCCAAATATCCCAAATACTATACTTTTTGGAACTTTTAAAAGTGTGATTGCGATTTCGATTGCTTTTTAATACACTGAATTACTATATAATAAAGAATTTAAAAAAATTACCTGAAGATAAAGTGGATTCAGGCGATGCACTTGAAGAATCGCAAAAGAATAGAGATAGTAATCCATTACCGCCAAAATTACTCATGAAATTTCCCACAGCTTCTATAGCTGGTCCAATACCTAAAATAGCTAATGGAGCCATTAAAAGCGCTGGTATCAAAGCTGGTAGTGAGAACAAAAAAGCTGCCAATGCCTAAATATAGCAGTTGTTTATAAATGTTGAGTTTATTACAAAAATCAATCTCTTATACCAGTGGCCCAACTAATATCGATGAACCAATAAGACCCTATATTTTAACATATGCAATGGATATATAACATATGCAAAATTGAACAATAGATTAAAAATATGTATAAATGAATGATAATAATCGACAATGTTTACCAGTCTATCGAGGTCGACATCAATTTTTATTTCGAATAAAGAAGTTGTTGTTTCACAAACTGATTGATTAATACTTAAATGAATAAGTAATAAACAAATAAACACAAATTTTTCTTTTAAATTTGACATTTAATCTTTTATGTATTTAAACGTTATTTACCAATATTTCAAAAATAAGGAATTAGAAATTTATTATTCCAAGCATTACTTATTTACAAACTAAATGATGGTACTTTAGTGCTTTTATATGTGCTCTATAATCAAATCAAGTTTAACTTCAAATTATAATTTTTGTTTAACTATCAATATTGACCTTGACATTCTATGACCAACTAAATATCAAAAGTACACGTCAGTTACAGTACAAAGTATCCAATAGGTTAGTAAATGTAGTATGGTTAAGCAACTATTTTACCAGTTTACCATTCTTGCAGGATATAAACCATCTAAACTAGAAAACCAAACTATTCTTTAAATATTTTTTAAATCTGTTCATTTTTTGATATAATCATAATTATATATCTATTGATATATAAAATTAATAAATAAGATCAAAATTTAATAAATATTAATTTTTCTCAATTTTTAAGGTCTGAAATGCTTAAAGGGGCTCAGACTCTAAAAATCTTGATTTTAAGTGGCGAGGGTGTTATTTCATATTATTTAAACGAAATCTTTTTTGGTTTTTGAAAAAAAATTTATTCATACAAAAAAATCACATTTCATTACAAACTCGACTTTTAAAGGAGGGTTGTGTCGACTCTGAGGAGGTCAACACTGTTACTCAACACAAGAGCTCCCCCATGGGTAACTAGTTTTACAACGTAAAGTGTATAAGGATAAACAAACCAAAAACGCATATTAAGGTGATTTTGTTTGGATAAATTATTTTAACTTACAATACTTGTAATACGGAAATATTTAATAATTTCAATGATATACGCACTTTACCTATTTTTAAATAATAACTTAATAACTATTCAACATCAATTATATTCTAAGATTAGATCGCTAATGATGACAAATTGTAATGTTTTATATTGCATAATAATTACAATAATTTAAATCATCATAATTTTTTCAATTAAATATGCAACTCTTTATTTATTATGTTAAAATACGCAAAACGAATATTTGAGTTTATCGCAATAGTTATTTAAGAATATCGTGTTACTCTAAAATACAACTTTTATAAATAACTTATGAACAATTAAAAAGTTATGGCCTAATAAAATTATGCTAACCATATATATATATTGTTGTAACGCATCAACCAGTTCATGTGAACGTTTCAATAAGCACGATTAGGACAAATTTGAAAAATCTTAATATTAAATGTGATATGAATATTAATTAACGCAATAATATATTAGCAATTTAAAACCAAAACATTTTGAAATAAATAAAATAAAAATTATTCTATCTTCAAAATTTATTATAGATAAAAGTTAAAAGCTAATTAAAATGTTGAATTAAATTAAATCATAAAGAAGAGTAAAAGATGTTTTATCATAATAAATTTACTTTTGACCTAACGATTATATTATGGCTTAATATCATTTATCTTAGTATTTCTAAAGAACTAAAATAAAAATCTAAAAATTTTTAAGCAATCATTTGATCAAATAATGCCATTAATTCAATTTGTAAGGCCACTAGCGATTTCTTGTGTTTCAAAGAGAAATTTCTTGTGAAAAATTAGTTGCAACTTGCTTTATGAGTCAAACCAAAGTTAGTTAAATGTTTGCGAAATGCTTACTTTAAAAAGCATTCATAACAAAATTGTAAAAACTATAGTAGTTGTATAAATTTGTGATCTAGAAATGTCTGGAAATTTGTTTATTGATAAGCAGATTAAGAATCAAAATTTATAAATAAAATAAACACTTCACAAAATGATAAAGATTTATGAATATTACAATTAAAATTATCGGGTAATTTAAATGATTGTTAAGTGCAGAGTTTGGTTTCTTAGTAGTTGTATTGCCATCATTTGGTTTAATAGTAGTTTCATTGTTATCTATAGTTTTAATCGTAGTTTCAACTTTAGGATGTACAGAAGATTTAAGCGTTAATCTATCAGTAGAATTAATAGTTTGTGCAACTGTAGATCAGACATGCAAAGGCTTATGCCTGTTTTTCCCCTATTTTGCCCCCATTTCCTGAAATGAATGAAAGGAGAAAGCATTGAATTAAAAATGTATCAAATAAAATAATCAAATTAGTAGTGTAGTTTCAATAGAAAGTGCCTCAGTAGGAGCTCTAAACGGTTGCTTTCCACTGACCAGATTGCATGCAGGATATCTCACTATCACCATGTAATGTATAATTTTCATCGCAAAAATAAGTGGCAACACTTTCTGCTATAAAGTTATCGGTATGATAATATCCATTACTAGGATTAGATAAGGGTTGACAAGAAATCACTTGTGTGTGATAAATCTCGAGAGTTTTGTTAAATACTTCGTCCAATGTTTTTGTTAGATTAGCAACAGTTGCGCTTCCAGTTGTCATGTAGTCATGCAGACAGTTCAAAGAATCGCCGCAAATACCTTTCGCCATTTGTGGTACAGATTTTATGGCTCATTGGGATGGCTCGGAGGACAGGAATGTCTTCCAGCAGCCACAATGGCTTTAAATGTTGTGATTCGTAACGAAACACTATTAATTGGCTACCAGTTGGATCTCAAATGGAATAATAGTCAGGTATTGTAATTTGATATTTTTCCTCGATTATTAATTGCATTAACCAAAATGAATAATCTATTTTGATGTCGATTTTAGTTATTGAATTTTTATGTGTTAACAGTTTACAATTACTTAATTGATTAGAATATACTAACATACGTGAAACAACCATCTACTGCCTGCTGAATAAGATTATCTGAATTAAACAGAAAAAACCAGTTTCTTTCCTTTTAAACTTAAGCCTAATTAAAATAGTATTTCGATAATATTAGTTCACTTTTTAGCTCACTTTGTATAGACAAAGGCGAGCTTATGGATTTGAGTATGGCCGTCAGTCCGTCCGTCTGTCGGCCCGACCTCGTGTCCGCTCTAGCTCGACTTTTGAATTTAGCACGTAGTTTAAATTCTTTAATTTTGAGATTTTGGAAAACTTTTGATTAAATATTTAAGTTTCTTTTAAATAACCTTAGCTTAGATATAACTGATAAAACAATTGAAAATGAGCTCTCTATGAATGCATCGGTCTTGTTTTTGTATAAAAGTAGAGCATATGGATTTGACCATACCTGCCTTTCGTCCGTCTGTACGTTAGCTGTCTTATTTTTCTTGGATTTCACTTATTTCTTATGTTTATAAAACGATTTGATATCTTGAAAACTGATTAAATTAAATCACTAGTATTTATTTACATTAGCAAAAGTGAGCTCTCTATGCATATGTTGTGAATGTTTTCTCCGCAGAATTTTGTGCGTATAGTTTTACCCATTTTTGATTGCGTAATTTTATTAATTTTGATTAAATATAGTTGAAATCGATTAATTTCATAATAGAAAAATTTATTTTTTCTTTTGATTTTGGTAAAAAAGAATTTACTATATTTAAAACATAAGATTTAATAATTCCTAAAAAAACTGTAGCATTATTTTTTTATTAAAGAACGAAAAGTATTATCTTGGAACTTTTGAAGGTTTTTTGATACATTAAATGCTACCACATTATTAATAATAAGTTAAAGTTAAAAAGATATTCATTTATTGTGATCTCATATTTGACTAGATTTGTATAATTACTGTCATTTGCAAAATTATTGGACTTAAGATAACGTTCCACGTAATTTTGGTAATAATTATGGGAATTCAATTGTTAATAGATGGGTTAACATTCATTGTTTTAACCGTTAATAGGACCATGAGTCGGCGCATTATTAGGAAATAAAACAAAAAAAGGTTATTGAAGAGATTATATTCATATTGGGTTAAAAGCATACAAATTACATCTTTACTTACTTTAAGTACAATTCAATAATGTTCAACACATTTCTATACATTTACACTCTTAATAACTATATTGTTATTAAAGCTAAAATCCTTCTCATTTGTTCAATGTTTTCAACGCAATGTATACGTTTTGTTAATAACACACATCTATTTATACTCAATTTTCATGTAAGATATTCACTTGTATTAATGCCTGTATAATAAAATCGCGTTTAAAACACAAGCTTTTAGCTTTACTTTACAACGTTGTATTAACAGCAAAGTTATACAGTCACTATTAGTACCATCACTGGTAGTTATTGACCTAACTCTCAATCATCGTCAACGCCGCCATCAACAAAGATCTCATTCTACTGGAACTAATAGATTCATTAGTATATGAGCTTCACTGGTATCACATACAACATATTGATAGGACCGCTTCAACAATACACGACAGTACACGTTGTGCTTCGAGTAACACAAACTCATCAAAGTCTACACAAAGAACGGTAATACCTCTCACGCTGTCATCACACGCCACAGTCCACACTCACCTCAAAGGAAACACACAACATATCAGACACACAAATCCCTAACTCATATCTATATATTAATAATATATGTTAATTGGTCATAATAAAAAGCAAACAACAACATTCAACAAGATTTAGATTAATATCTTTAGTTATAAACTGTTTTAAATTCCGTTTTAATTTTTGTTTATTTGTTGACATAAATCTACGGTTATTAACAGCATACATTTCATTTCTTCAATAGAATTGCTCAGGTTTGCATTTCTTGGTTCTGCTTTTTAAACATTTATGGTTGATTAATTTCATGGCCTTCTGCCTGTTCATCCATATGCCAGATGTCTTTAACTGGCAATAGTTATGTATGGATGACTCCTTTAAAAAAAATTTAAATTGTTAATATAGATAACTGACGAAAAAAATTTTACTTTATTAGTTAATGGAAGTTCAGTTTGCATTAATCGTGTCTGAATTAACGTCAATTATAGTGTCAGTTTCCACATCATACAATGTAGGCTCAGGAATTAAATTAGGTTCAATATCCGTATCAACATGTTGAGGTTCTATAACCGCAATATGGCAAGTAGGTTCTAAAACCGTATCCAAGTCAGTAGTTTCTAAAACGTATCCATGTCAGAAGATTCTAAAACCAATACATTAGCATGAATAACGTTATGTGTTAATGGCAGCATTTCCTATAAAGAGATCAGAATTGTAAAAAATTGTTATTTGGTGGATGGTTTAAAACCGTATTATTGGATTCAATAACCGCATCATTTGAATTATTAATTGTAGGTTCTATAACCAACACATTGAGTCCTTGGTTAACCTATATAATGAAAAACAGTTAGTTTAATTTAACTTAGAATAAGTATATACTGTTGGTTTGTCACTGTCAGCACCAGAGTCATAGATTTCTCTAAATATGTCGTTTAAGGGAGATCTAGGCTATATGAAACATACATCGTTTGTTACGATTTCATCCTCAGAAAGATCTATAATTTCTTGAATTATAATAGAAGAATTGCTTGTTGTAACAGATGGAATAGCAAGATTATTAGTAGAACTGCTCGTCACAGTTGACTGCTCTAGTTAGCTATAAAATGTTTTATATTAAATAAAATTTTATTTAGTTCAAGAAAAAAATAACAAAAAAAAATGAATTTAACCATTTTGAAACATGTGGTTATAAATGATAGTAAGCTCTTCAGTGTATTGATTAAAAAAATTGGAAAGAGGATCCAAAAAGTCACGGTCTGTATAGACCGACATGGAACGAAACTCCGTAGGTTCTTCAGAGCTTAGTTCAAACTCTTCAGGATGTAAGTAAATCCAAGTAAGATTTAAAAAAATTTCAGTAACCAGAGAAATCTAAATTTAAAAAAATAACTTTTTAATTTATATTATCATATAATAAAGTATTCTTATCTTCTTTGCTTGAATTGAATAATAATCAAGTTTCGATTGATTAGAAATTTTATCTGGGTGTACCGAATAGAGAAGTTTAGTTTTTTTACGTCTAATCAGTTCTTCTAAATCAGTGGAAGTATCTAGTAAGGTAAATGTCAAACCAAAAAAAACCAAGCAATGACGCAATTAATTGGTTGACTTAATCATTCCTCTTATATAGTTTATGTTCTTTTTGCTTATAATTTTTGCCATTCTAAATAGGTAAAAATAAAACTAAAATAAAAAAGATCTTATAAATAATGAGATGACCTTTCTATTGTCTTAAACCAAGTATTATTTTATCTTATGAACACTTTTAGTCTAAAATATAAAATCCATACGTGGTTTAATTTATTGAAAGAACTTAGATTTTTTTATCTGACTTTGCAAATTTGTCAGAAATATGGATTTGGGTATGTCCGTCCGTCTGTCCGTCTGTCCGTCTGTGCACACTCTTACTTTAATTAAGGGATTTTGATTTTTACTCTAATAAAAGGATTTAACATTTTTCTTACATTAATAAAGGGATTTTCATAATCTTCTTATGCTAATAAAGGGATTTTACCAACTTCTTACTTTAATAAAGGGATTTTAATCTTTATTCTAATAAAAGGATTTTGATCTTTACTCTAATAAAGTGAATTGGATTCATTTCTTACTTTAATTAATGGATTTTCATCTTTTTCTTATGTTAATTAAGTGAATTTATTAGTCAAAAAGGACAAAACAAACGGTCAAATATACAAAAAGTATGCTCAAAATTAGCTTTTAAGGGGTCAAAAATGGACAAAATTGTGTAGAAATAGGCAAGAATCTGATAAAAACAGCCAAAATTTTGGTTAAAAATGAGTGGCATATGCTATTTTTTTAACAAAAAGTGGCATAAAACACCACAAAACTGGCCAAAATATACAAATTTAGGCAAAAATGATCAAAAATAAAAATAAAAATTGAGTGGCATATGCCGGTTTTGACATAAAAATAGTGATATTCAGAATCAAATTGGCAAAAAATACCGAAAAACTAGCCAAATTTATAAAATTAGGCTAAAATTATAAAATTTAATTAATACCAAAGTTGCATATGCCGGTTTTTGCTCTAAAAATATGGAATTATTGACTTAAAATGGTAATAAACTACATAATTACTGGCCGAAATGGGCAATATTAGGCTAAAATGAGCAAAAACTTATTAATAATAAAAGTGGCATATGCCGCTATTTGCAGTAAAAATATTTATTTGAATTCTTAAAAGTGTCTCAAAATCTAGTCAACACTGGGGAAATTCAGCAAAGATGTCAAAACTTAAAGTGGCATATGCCACTAATAAGCGATAATAAATTGATTTCATCTGCTTTTAACATATTGTTTAACTTATAACAGAAAATATAAAATAATGGTTGTGAGTGAACGAAGAGAGCGAGCGACCATAAACTTACTAAAATTTAAATAGCAAAGTCAGATATTATGACCGTAACGATCTTGTTTTTATTTATATTATGTGATAAACTAAACACATTTTTAGAATTTCCAATTATAAAATCTGACATAAAAAAATTTAATAAGAACAAAATAAATCCATTCAAAAAAATCTTTTTTAGTATTTAATTAAGTGGTTATTAGCTCACTCTTTTTAATAAGAGTATCTTTGCAAAAAAAACGAAAGGTTAACATTTATTATTGAGTATTTAAAGCGAATTATTGATTATTCACTCAAAAACGTATTTTTTATATTGTTAACAATTATTATTCATATTATTATAACAATGGTGTTTATACTCATTGTTTATCCCTGTGTTGTTTATTTTTTGTTGGTGTTCTAATAATCTCAACCATTGAGACAATCAATTAACATGTAGAAAATATATGCCATACATATGGATAGGATCATATCAATTATTAAATTATGAATCTATTGATAAGAAAAACATTTATTAAATAAACTATAATGAAAATAAAAAATCAAATAAAGAACAATTAATTGTTACCATTAAAGAATCAGTCATTAAAATTGTTTGTTTTATGGAGAGTGCTCTCAAAAATACGATTACAATATGTGTGAGAAAAATGCTAAACGATATTTTGTTTAGTGGTCGAAATGCTTTCCAGTTTAGAATTGTGTTCAAAAATGCTTTTAAAACATTAAAAGATGTAAAACAGGATATTTTATTTAGAAGTAATAAATACCTTCGGGTTGAGAACAGCAGGCAAAAAAAATCCACGCAAAACCTAAAGCTGAAATTAGTCTGCCAAACGAAAACCAAAGTAATGCATTAGAATCGGATTGTGAAGTTGGTGCATTATATAGTTATTCCAATAAAAAGCGCTTATTATCATAATGACCGAAAATATCCATAAGATTGAGTTAATAGATTTGCTGAATCGTACTTTTTCACGCAATCCAATACCAAAGAGTATACCGACAAAAAAATCAGTAACATGGCTATGAGTGCCCACGTGATACACTTGTGTTCTATTATAATCGGACTCTGTTTCAATTTGCATGAATTGTGTATATGGTTTAATACCCATAAAATATGGTAGATATGTTAAAATTAAACCAATAATAATTGTTGAAATAATGGCTTTGATGGCTAACAAGGGTTTTCTATAGTATAAAATAATATATATTGGACCAATTATTTGTAGCTGAACTAAAGCAGACAAATACCAAGTGGGAAAATTGCAATACGGAAGAGTACTGTCCAAACTTGGCTCTACAAAATTACTTATATAAAATATACCAAATAATAGTCCTAATGGTGATTTGCATTGTTTGACGAATGGCTTCATGCAGTGCTCCAAAATTGGTCCATCACCCAAAACTGGGATTAATATGTTGAATAGAAATGAGCCACAGAGTGGAAGTAAAAATCTGAACCATCGTTGAAATATATGATTTGTATATGAAAACATTCCATTATTATTTCGTAACTTTCCCAATAATCCAAAAGAGAATATTAGACCGCTTTTGTTGTAAAAGAATATAATAATTTTCAAAATCTAAAATGCTAGTATTTATGCAATATATAGATAGTACATCAATAGCAATTAGTTGGTAAAATACATTTTTTGTTTTGTATTTGTCAATAACTATTGTTGTTCAGAGAGGGACAAAAAAAGGAAAACCTTCAACATTGATAAAATATATTTATCCAAGAGCTGTGAGAGAGGGTTTATATAAGCTCCTTTTTTAATAACTATTATATCGGGAAATAATTGTAAATTAAATCATAAACTTGTTTTACCTTGTTTATGAATACTGATTCAACACAACCCCTAACCCAACAGAATCTAAAAGCCATACCTTTTCTTAATCAATTAATAAAGTAAATTTACCTGATCACAAACTGCGCATCAAGTAATTGAGGGTTTCGTAATAAAAAGTATTTGCTTGAATAAATCGATGGCAAGGAAAATGTAAAATAATTTTTCATTGTTAACGTCCCAAACATTAAAGGAAAAAGATATGTGTGAACGGCTACACTCCAGAGTATTATTAAAAGATTAATCGTGTCAAGTGATGTAAAACTAGAAGAGCGCTCGTCAAAAAGACTTTTAGTGTTTTTAATTAAAGAAAATGACATCAATAGTTGAGTACGATTTTCTCGAATATTGCTAAATATTTTTGATTTATCTTTGCCATTACTTTTATTGTTCAAGAAACTTGTTAAGTAGGCTTCATAACCAGTGCTAAGTAATACTATAAATACTATTAAAAAAACACACACCTATAAGCCAAACAATGTTAATAACCAAATTAAAATAATGGTAAGTTTAATAATTACAATGCAATCACTTCATAGTAATCTAATAAATAACTTTGATTTTTAACGTGACATTTTGAAATAATTTCGACCGATAACCCACTATGGATCGCTTGGAATACTAGCATAAAACCAAATTATAAAGTAATTGAATGTTTATAAAATGCATACAATGCTTGCCTTTATTTATAGCATTTTGGATTTCTCTTTGTTGGCACTGCGATGGCACGCAAATACCCCAATAAACTGATGTTTTAGTGACCGGAGGAATAGTGATTATGTCGTAATATTCGATTAAGCTTTTAGCCAATGTGTAAAAATAGCTAGTATTGTTAATGGAATCATTTGCAACTTTTAATTCTAACAAACAATACTTTCCAGTAAATATGAAGCCATTTTCGTCAATAGTTGGACTTTTAATATTAAGACACTGATCAAAATCACCAAAATTAGAAAACTCGATTGAAAGTAAATCGTTCGGCAAATTACCACTCGAATCAATAACTATTAAATAATATATAATCTTTAACCGACTGTTTGGGCTTAGTAAGTAATGTTTTTGATTACTATAGCTCTGTTGGCTCATGTCGTTAACAAGTTTGGTCAAATTATCTATTGCTAAATTATTAGCCAAAATCCATAAAAAAATTTTCAAACCAAACAATTAGGCAACCTTTTAACAGTTAAGAATTGAGTTTTGGACCCCCCCCCCTAAAATATGAGATTTTCAGAATCTGACCCCCTCTGGCACTTCAGACCTTGGCTAACTATGAATACAATTCAATAGTAAACACTTTCTCTAAATATAGCACTCAGTGAAGATAGTATAAAAGTTTTAATGCGCAGGACATTAAAAGCCGTTATGTATTTACCTAATTAGCTTAAATTATTTTATATTTAATAATCATTAAACATAACTATTTATAAATATTATGTATTAGAAAAAGTTATTAAATATTGATCTTACAGTTGAATGGCCATAGTTTTTTATTTTTATACTCATTTATTGACACTACTATTGATTTCCTACATTTTTCTGACAATTTAGCATTCAATGCAATCTTAATGGCTTTGTTTAAAGTTGTTGTGTTGGATAAATAAAACTTAGTCATCAAATTTCTCAAATAAACCAAACGATCGAGAGTATCAATCATTCTCTTCTGATTAATATCAACTGATTGAGTATCAATGCCTTCATTATGAGTATTCTTTAATGTATCAATGAAGGTTTCGCTATTATCCACACATTCAGAAATAGGGCAAACAATTTTATTATTTTCATTATTAATGTTATCATCGCTTTCAACAATATTCATTATAATGATTAACGAAAAAGCAATACGCAAAATATTTTTACGTAACATTTTGCCAAAAACCTCAAAATTGAATTATATATGTATTATTTTATAAATGGCAAAAACATTTTTTTAACTAAAGAGTAGAGTAAACGTTAACGTCACTAAGCTCGCATTCTCAATATTTATACTGTCATTTGCATAAATATATACGATAATGAATATTTTTGCAGTTCAGCATAAGATAACAAAAGGAATAACTTTATTGCCTCTATATTTGATAAATTTTTCTTGCTATAGCCTTGAAAATAGTTAATTTACGATTTAATAAAACCACTCAAAAACTTATTGATACCGACAGAGAAAAACGACTACCATTTGGATACTTTTTCACGCATAAGGCATACGAAGGTTTAGATTAATATATTATACTGTACTTGGAAAGGATTAGAAACTGTACAATCTGTACACTTTTGTTTGTATTTAAGTTGTTACTTTCGTTTTTACATTTCATATTTTAAATACAGAGATGAATAATGTTAGTGTAATCTCAATCCATTTTGTGTTTTTAAGTATATAATCATATATTTAGTATGTATAATTAATTTGTAAATTTCAAAATTATAAATTATGAATTATTAAGTTAAAGTAAGTTTAAAATTAAAAAGTGATGTCGATTACATTAGAACAATGCCTTTGTATCGTGAATTGTTTTATTACGATTACTAAAAGATGTAAATTTAACAACAAATGATTGAACTAATTTTTCAGTTTGAAATGCATAAAGAAACTAATAATTTTACTAATATATTATTTATTTTCTGGATGTTTCAATGGATTTACTCTAATTATAAATTCTGAATTTACATCTGTAAAACGGTTATATTAAACCCGTTCGGTTAAACATTATTTTGCATACAAGGAAAATTAACTATAACATCATTTATCATAAATCCTTTACATGAAGAACAAAAAACACAGTAATAATTAGGGCCTTGAAAATCGTTAATTAACGATTCAATTTTTCAAAAGAATTACTCAATTCGAATTATATGTAACTTAATATTAATTATTGTAGATTATATATTGACTTTAAAATATTTAACGATTCAAAACAATCTAACGATTTTAAAGATATCTAACGATTCCTATGAAATTAGCTAAAATGTACTAAAAATGATATAAATTTATACTATCTTACATCTTTTTTCCCATTTAAAACTTACTAAATTCGTTCTATGAAAAAACACAATTAATTTATTCAGAATAAAACATTCTTTAGTTTCTGTTAAATTTAGAATTATTTTTTTTTCATAACAGGAATATTATCAATGAAAATATTTTAAGATTTAAATTACAATAAATCATTTTTAAGTTAACTAAGTATCTAAAATTTCTAACGATTTTTTCCTACTATTGTTGAACTTTTTTCTAACGAATTATAAACGATTTGGCACTCGCTGTTCTAACTATTTTCAAGGCGCAAATTATGACAACAATCGCATCTTTGTATGAAAAAGCATTGGTCGAACTGATAAATTTTAAGACTCATTGAAAGGATCAAACAAACAACGATGAGCAGATTCTTCATGTTGGAAGCGGAATTTCAACCTTAAAATGCAGAAAATTAAAAAAATCTCAATAATAGCATTTGCAACAATAACATTGGACGTGTCAACTGGCTTCTAAATAACGAGAATAAAGATATCAAAAACAAATAACTAGAATTTCTTGCAAAAATACATTTAGAAATACTAATCGAATGCACTCGAAATCCACAAACTATTAATTGTAAATCTCGAGCCCAGCTATCATCAGTAGAAGATAAAATACCGCAAAAAACTGGAATTTATATGAGCGATACTGAGTAGCAATAAAATGTAAAAATATTAAGAGTGACAGCTCAGCGATAAAGGAAACATGCAGAATACTCCAATGAAATCGTAAAGTTATGGAAGATGAATCATAGGCTTACCCAAAAAAGCTCATATTCCAATAGTAATTGAAGTCCGGCTGTCTTTTATCACATAGGACATAAATATTAAACAAAAAAAGAGGCATCTATTGATAAATATGATACAAATGGTGAATAATATCAATGGTTTAAGCATTTATATCCGAGGTGGAATAACTGGGTAATAAAACTACTATTGCATTTAATCTATGACCGCTGGTTTCGCTATCACCACTACATAAGTGTGTGCGCGCTTTTGTTCAAGTTTGTTTTTTGTTTATCGTTTGCGCTTAATGCAACACCTTTGTATAACACTGTTGCGTTTTTTCAATAAACCTTTTTTTCGATATATTCGAATTTGTTATTTTCGTTATTGTCGTAACGAGTATTGAATTAATTCGCTCGTTCGACACTATATTGGCGCACTCGGTACGATATCGAGAAATTTCGGAAATAGACGAAACGATTACAAAACGCCAATTGTCTTTAAGACCAACGCCCCAGATTCCGAACGTCAATTCCAGATCGGGACCGAATCCCAATGCTGCCAACCTCTTTGCAAGACAAATATCGAATTCAGTTCACTGGAAGGATAGCCAATACAGAAGAATGGATTAGCATCGCAATCCAGATTGAAGATGCAAAAAATAGCAGCTATTCGTTTGAAAGTTAAAATATGCGTTTACCGATTAACGCTTTCGAAAACATGACACATGGGGCGCTGCTGGAAATAGACGCCGCGCATGTAATTAGGCTTGAATTTCGATTTCCTTTCAATCCCATTCAACAGTTGTGTTTTGCGCTTTAATGAGGCTGTACATAGTGTCACAGATGTAAAGGTGGAAGAATGATGCCAGTTTCGACATATTTACCTCATCTGACAAGATATAGGTCGGAGCCGTGATCCGCAATACATATTAAGATTGAAACCCAATTCGGTTACTTTCCATCAGAGACCGTTCAGCTGTTCATATAAAAGAAAGCTTAGTTGAGTTAGTCCACTAAAGAACTGCTATCGCGTGGCCTAAAAAGATAATCGACTTCAACGTATGCGTCACCGATATTTCTGGTGCCCAAGCAAATTGGTGGGTTCAGGCCATTGATCGATTACCGAAAGCTAAAAGCTCAGAAAACAAGAGAACTCTAGCCTGAACCCATTACAAGAGACAATCTACAAAATTTAGGGTTCTACGGTCTTTTCCAAGCTAATTGTTGCGTGGACGTTGTGGTGTACACTTCTAAAAACTTAGTCGTGCGAAAAAACTAGCT
Source organism: Phthiracarus laevigatus (assembly GCA_034700185.1). Taxonomy (NCBI): domain Eukaryota; kingdom Metazoa; phylum Arthropoda; class Arachnida; order Sarcoptiformes; family Phthiracaridae; genus Phthiracarus; species Phthiracarus laevigatus. The sequence goes on along the minus strand of JAQIXJ010001869.1, from coordinate 2,158 downwards.
TAATAACGCCAGACTGTCAGTTCGAATGGGTAATACTAGCCATGGTTTTGAAATTTGCCGGCTCGATGTTCATTCTCCTCCGAAAAATACTTGATTTATTCATCCGCTAGGGCGTGGAAACCATGTTGTGCAACTCACAAAACGAGATCAAACACACTAATCTTTTAACGCGTGTTTGAAAAACTATAAGAAGAAGGCATACTTATACGTAAGGAAAATTGTCATTTCTTCGCAAAATAAATCGAATTTTTGGCACAATTAACATCGACTGGGGAAGTACGTTCGTCTCCTTTAAAACGAAACAGCGATGTAATTCTTAGCCGTGAAAAGTGTGCGCCAAATGAAAGAATTCGTCTGATTGGACAACTATTATCAAAATTTTGTAAACAACTTCAGCGAAATTTACGTTTAACTATTATCGTTAACTAAAAAGGATGCGTTTTTCGTATGGTCAGAGCCATAGCAGTTCGCTTTTGACACATTGAAAAAATCTCTGAGTGAATCGACATTTCTTGCAAATTTCGATCAAAGCCTATCATTAGTTCTTCAGACCGAAGTTTCAGCTAAAAAACTCTGCGTGATTCTGATGCAAAGACAATTAGCCGATAAGCTTAAACCGTTAGTTTACTTCATTGAAGAACGCTGGGCCAAAATAAATATCCTCAAAAGTTGAGTGTCTCGCTGTTGTAAAATCTGAACATTTTAGTATTTACCTAAGCGTCCATTTCGATATCTACTCTGATTGTGTGGTGTTGCGTTTGCTTTTCGAGATTAAGAATCCTTCATCGTCTGTTTACAGATGGACTGTTCGTTTAGGTGTATTCGATTACACCGCCCACCATCATCCAGGCAAAAAAAATATGTCGGCCGACGTTTTCTCAACAAATCCTATTGTTGCCATAATATCCACGATTTATAGACAACGAGAGATAACAGATAACGGATTACGAATGTATCGAACTGTTAAATGTATCGTTTTGTTAAATATCGAGGGGTTAAGGGTATTGATGTACCAGAGTCACTCGTCAAAATTTATTACTTGACACACGACGAGTTGAACCAACCTGGAGGACATAAAACTGCATTTTATTGCGAATCGCTATTGGTGGCCATTCCGCGATAGAAATGAATCTCTAGACTTCCGAATGTGTGACGTTGCCAATTTGTCAAACCGCCATTTGAGTCGACCGCTGGAATAGTTCGTCCAAATAAAACTACAAATCGTCCAAACGCATTATGGGCGAATATTGCTCATTTATTTAGTAAGGGGGTTGTGTGACTGAAAAGAACTCCACTAGCTAATATAGATAGCTTGAAAACAAATGAGTAACTTTTTGATAAAAATGAGAAAAAATGTTACGATAAAAGGTTTTATTTATAATTTTTAATCATTTTAACAATAATTTACAGACTTAAGTTTATCTAAAACTTTGCATTTCAATTATTAATTTTAAGCTAACTTTTTTTTAAAAAGGCGAGCTTATGGTTTTGTATAAGTCTGCCCATGTGTCCTGTCTTTTCGCAAATTTTGATAAAGGCTTAGTACAATAAATTAATGTTAATTAAGGTACTTGAAAGAATAGTAAGATTTGACACAACCTACACAATTCAACTCAAACTTTATTACATGCAGACAAGCTAAATAACAAATTTGAGTTGGGTTGTAAGATTACCGCTATCAATCTGTCTCTTTCAAAATCAAAAACTATAATATAATGTAATCACGTTCAATTATAAATGCTCAGGTCCGAGTCTTTCAGGTCTTTGCCAAGACTCCGGACTCGGACCTGGACTCCCGTTATAGATTAAGGACTCGGACTCCAACAGGATTGTTGAACCTGGACTCGGACTCGGTCCTCTGGGCTAAGACTCGGACTCGGACTCGGGACCTAATGATTTTATAAAAAGTATAAATTTTATTGTATTACAGTATTACATTATTGCATAAATGTTATGAAATAGCATGACTATGCTTTTAATGCAAAATTTGTATGTGTTTGAAATCTTAGTCTGTATTTCTTAGCTTGTAAACTTAATTTTTTCCTACTCTAAATAAAATTTTTTGAAAAATAAATTTTATTCCGAGTCCCGAGTCTGAGTCCGAGTCTTTTCCATTGAACCCGAACTTGGACTCGGACTCGTATTGCTTCAGTTCGGA
>JAQIXJ010001868.1:0-18181 GCA_034700185.1 Phthiracarus laevigatus | reverse complement strand
ATACACAATTGGATTCTAGATTATGCATACATTGTTAGAATTTTTACGCGATTCCGCATTTTGTAATTTTTGTTTATTAGAGTTAGGCCGTCGATTCTCAAATCAATTTTGCTTTTAAAAAATCATAAAACTGGATTTTTTCTGACACATTATGCTAAAAACAATTTGGTTTTTTGTTGAAACAAGTTTGTTCGCCTTTTTTCTATATAGAAAGTAAAAATGTTTGTATACGGTGATTATTGTTTTTGCGGCAATAACGGCAATAAGCTTAAGGCTTTAGTGAGGAATTTTTTAATTGCATAAATTTTAAATTACGATTAAACAGCTTAATTGTGCTTACTTTGTCAAAGGTTAAATTACAGTATAGCTTAGAGTTTATTGTGTTCCGATATAAACTTAAATTAATATTGTTTAATAGAATAGTATTGCAAATTTAATTCAAGCAAATATTTGCGCTTTGATTCATTATTAATTTAAATCATGCTTTTAATTAATAAATGCAAACTTAAACGTTCATACAGTATATACTCGTTGCGAAATAGAGGTGGAAAAACTTTAAATATGAGAGTCCCGTCCCGTCCTGTCCCGTTAATTTTAAGTAATAGTCCTGTCTTGTCACGTCCTGTTTAAGAAAATATTTAGTCCCGTCCCGTCCTGTCCCGATGCTATTTTATTTATATCAATATAAAGATGTTAGTTAATACAATAAAAATATTTTATTCAATTTTAGTTGATAAAATCTTAATACTCTGCGTGAGATACAATATAATTCATTTCACAGAATTGCTTGTTTAAAATTGAAAAAAATTAAAATTCAACGATGTTTACACAAAAAACGTTGATAATTTATAGATTTTCGGGATTAAGTCAACGAATTTCACAATCCCGCTCTGTCCCGATATTTAAATTGTACAATCCCGTCCCGATAAGTCCACTTAGAATTTTCTGAATTCCGATCCTGTCCTGATATTTTTTCTAGGTCTATTGCAAAATGTTAAGCCCATATGGAAATTAAACGATGTTATACGAATAGCAATGTCTTCTATCAGTCTATGCATAATCACAATAATACCAATAGGTATAAAATGTTGCTTAATTTTTATTTAACAAAAATAAATTTGATATTCTTTTTAGTACTTTTCTGCCAATTCTGTGGTCACGGAGCAAATAAAAGATTTGGTAGCAGTAGATATAGAGCAGTAAATCCCTATAGTAGTGGCAGATCATTACAAACTCGTCGCAGAAGCAATTATGGACGTTATTCAAGAAGAGGCTTAAATCACCGGCCATTTAGTCATCGAAGATCGCGAAATCAAAACGGACAACAAAGTAGACGCAGAAGCAGGAACAGACGCCATAGACCTAATAAGCGTTATGGTAGGTATAAGCCGAGTGGAATCCAGTCGTTTTCGTCTCTATCGTCGCCGGATGTCAAAAAAAAGACTAGTAGACAACTTGAAACAATGGATATGGGCATTGCTTCGTTTAGTGGTCATCGTCTAGATTAGTGACACCGTTTTTTTGTCCACCGATAAAAAAAGTGGATTCTAGTTTATGCACATAATGTTAGAATTTTTCCGCGATTTCGCATTATGTAATTTTTGTTTGAGTGTAAGACCGCCGACTCTCTAAAAAATAAAAAAATAGAATTTTCTGTCACATTAAGCTAAAATTTCGGTTTTTTTGTTGATACAAGTTTGTTTGTGTACAGCAATTTAGTTTGTCTATAAAGATTAAGGCTTCAGTGAGAAATTTTTCTCTATTTTAATTTAAACTTATTTTGTGTGTGTGTGTTTAATAAAATTTTAACATCACTCTCCTAATCATTGATGTGTATAATTTGATTACTTTGGGTGTAATTTTGTTTATTCAATAAATTCTTTAGATTACATATTTGTTTAAGAATTGCATTCAATAATAGTGACATAATTATTTATAATAAAAAGTTTGCTGACGATTCTTGCATTTTTTGTTATAACTTAAATTCATAGAAAAATGCTTTTAAAAACTTAAATATAAAAACTTTTATTTTTAAAAATTGAATGCGCCATAATTCAATTAATATAACAAGTGGTGCGGTTATATTTATTAATATAAACATTTTTATAGAAACCGTGTCAATACTTTCATCTATTTAATGGTATAAATTTAGACTTGCAATTTTTACACATTTCTTCATTGAATTGCGAAAATAGCTTTTGCCCAAATAACGCAGTATTCGCTCCAAAAACAATATGGAAAAAATTGTTTCAATGGTTCGTTAAATAATGTGTACTACGAATCCGTGTTTGCTTTAAAAGCTAATCAAAATTAGTTTTTCTCCAAACAATACTAAAATGGGCATAATTTCCAATTAAGTGTAATTAACGCTACAGTAAATTAATAGATTTTTAGCTCACTTTGTATAGACAAAGACGAGCTTATGGATTTGAGTATCCGTCTGTCCGTCCGTCCGTCCGTCCTCGTATCCGCAGTCTAATGTCTAATGTCTGGGGCTATATATGTCTTAGATTAAAAAATACATTTTAAATTTGCCCATATTGGTTTCAGAACTTATATATTTGTGGCATTCTTACACATTAACATATAAGAAAGTGAGCTCTCTATGAATGTTCCGTTCTTGTTATATTATATTAATGTGTTAAATCAGTATCAGTGCAGCAAATTGTTGACTGATCTTATATAACCTTTCCAACTAAAACGTTGATTCAATTATATCCTAAGATTATAAATCGATATATCTTAAATTATCCTTATCCCGAAAATCGTTGACAATTAAATTAAATTAATTCGATTTATTAAGGAAAAAATAAATATAAGAGATAGTCTGGAATCGTTAAAAACTTGCAGCAAATAATTCATTATACAGAAAAAGATTAAAAATTAAATATGCTTAATAATGAGTAATAAACAGCACAGTTCTCCACAAGGAAATGAAGATTTATATGAAATAATACAATAATTATAATGAAAACAGTTTTATAATTTGCATTTACTATCCCTAAACTATTATTGCGTAAATAGTAAAAAGTGGTAATTTAAACCCATTTCTATGTTTCTCATTTGCCTTATCTTCGCGTCTAATCACCAGTCATACCCAAAAACTGTTTTAACTTATTGTGTTTGGAATAAACAACATAACTCATTAAATTTTTAATTTTTTTAGCAGTAATTTAAAGTTTACACATGTCATTAACGTTTAAATTAGAAATTTACATTTATAAAACAAAATAAGTGTTATGATTAACGAAAATAATTAAGATATTACAAGTAAACTTAATTCAGTTTCTTATTCAGGGTTATAATTAAAAATTTTGTTTTTTTTCTAAAAAAATAAGCTCTCTTATGAATAGTTAAGTTAATTTATAACATCTTTGTTAATGTGCACACATTTGTGCTATTAACCCGTTGTCTGACCCGTTGGTTGGCGCATAAGCGAAGCACTAATCGCCGCATTATTCCTCGCAATTAAATGCTGCGCACTGTTCAACGCTGTGTCCGATAAAAAGTTGTGCAAAACTGAGGAATCGGATGGCTGTATGGGATACGGGTAGACACCGGAATTTGCGGGAAGATTGTATAGCTTGCGATAATATGGAGACATACGTTGATAGTAGTAATAGTTGCTTAACTGCATGTGCGCTAATTCTGGTGCACAAGTGGAGACACTTCTCTCGGAAGCAGTCGACACTTTTTTATCTTTCGCGTCATCGGTGGTTGAGTTGGTGCGCTTTATCTGTTTGCCATCAGTTTGCTGCAAACTTTCTCTTAGTTCGTTCAGTTCCTCGAATGCTGTTTCATTTTTATTGAAAAATGTGTGAGAAACAGATAAAAAACTCCACGTTAAAAATAAAAATTTAATTACTTTGAAGCTAATTTTTATGTACAACACTGATTTACTTTTTTATTAATGAAGGGAAACTTTTTTTACTAATTAATCTTAAATAAGATAGCGACTTTATGTTGTAAAATATTCAGAAAAACGCGCCCACAGTTTTTTTCCGGTAATTTATAAATAATTGGATTAAGTCGATAATAACGATCATTTAATAAGTTTAGCTAATTATTTTAGCTTTTTCGCTGTATACATACTACGATACATTCGCATTATACTGGTAATTTGATGCTATAATTGTCGCTAAAAATTGAAAAAAGTGTTATATTTATTGATAAAAATGATTTATTTGTTCCTAATTTCTATTTGAAGAAAACTTCTTAAATTTCATTTCAAACCAGAAGAAAAAATCGCTACCGTTGATCAATTAAGTTCAACCTAAGCCTCCGTACTTGTCAATACATTTTCATAATAGCTAATTACGGATATCACGTTTTTTTCTCTCCCAAGCAAAAAAATAAGGTTAAAATGTTTTACGCCTAAAAATATTTACTTCTTGCAATAAATACTACTATAACGTAAAACTATGTTCGCTAAAAATAAAATTTTCAGTTATAAGCGGCTGATAAAACGCTTTTCATGGTACGTTTATGTAATATGTTAACCTGCGCACAGAGAATGGCAATCTATCCTCGTGTCAATAAAACCGCTTTCTTGTGTCTAATCAATCTAACTTTAAGTCAATGTTAATAATAGTTTACATTACTTTCAAATATTGTAAAATTTTATGCTTGGATGTATTATAAACAGCGATAACTAATCGTTATAAGTGTATTGCTTTGATAAATTTAATACAAAAATTTTATTTTTATTATTTAAACTTAGAAACTCTTTAAAAGTTTTGTTTTAAGCAAAAAAAAAATTCAAAAAAAAAACAAATTTTATGAGAATATTTTTATTAAAATAGTATTATAATTTTTTAACTCGCACTGTTTTCCATAATATACTATATGGTAAGCTTATTTAGCAAATTTTTACTGGAAGATTAATAATAGTAATAAGATGAGATGCATTTAGCTCACCGGTATTTTATTACTACATAAAAGGAAACTAACCTATAATCAAATAGTTTAATCAGTAATCTAAATTTTATGAATTTTATTTTCCTGTTAAAATAAAGACACAACGGATTGCAGGAAAAACTCCACGACTCAAATATTGAATTAATATATTTATGTCTATTAATAAACATAAGAATTTGAACTACGAAAAAACAATTAAAAACATTAATTTAAACCGGAAATTGAAGTTAGATTACAGCTCTATTGTTCAACTTACATTTTTACTTTTGTTTAGAATGTCGAATACAAAATCGAGAGTTAACAGAAATAAATAAATAAACGCGAATATTACTCTATTATTTCTGAAAATCATATTATTCGGTCGTAATTATTTTAAATATTAGTAATGATTTATTTTTAAACTGATTGTTAAGATACTCGAGGCTTAATTTGTTAAACTTTTTTTAATTATGTCAGATTTTATTCTTAAACAAAAAACCTTAGGGAGAGCTACAAGACTATTTTAATAGTTGTATCGGAATTTTATTTTAAAATCCGGAAAATTAGTTTGCAGTGAAACCATTGAAACGAACTCTAATACTTTTTGAGTTGCTTTTAATTAAGCAGTAGTGATTGAAAATTTTTAAATTTAAGTTCCACGTTAATGGAGCTAAATTTTCATTCACTATTAAGCAGTTTCTAAGCTATAAGTGTCGCAAATTCCTTAAGTATGTAGAAATATGTATCACTATTATTATCTTTATTATCGTTTGGATGATAAGACAAATATTTACATTTGTAATTACAGTAAAAATAATTATGAGATAATAATTTTATAAAAAATTGAATAAACTTAAAATCTTATCTATATTATATTCAGAAAGGAAAAAAAATTCAATGATAGTTTAAACGAAGAAAAATGGCAATGTTTTGCATTGTAAATGAAAAGAGCTAGAGTTATAGAGTAAGACTTCGACATTATAGCGGAAGCTTGCGTTTGCATTAAATACTGGGTTTAAAAACTTTTTTACTAAACTATTTTTAAGCGTCACTCTTCTCTGATTTTGTAAAAAATTAGCATCATTCTTCCCAATATACTATATACTGTAATTCGCATGCGATATTCCTCTTACCTTCTCTGATAGAAGAAAGCGCGAGATAAGCGTTCTGCTTCTCCTTTAGCAACGCATACAGAGAGCTGACCAACACATCTTCGTTCGACACCTCATTGCCCAGCGATTTATATAACTCTGTCATTAGCTGTTCGCAAGATTTTAAAAGGTATTTCCTGCTATCTTCGTCTAATTTATCTCGATTTTCATTAGTCTTGAATTGTTGCGCATCACTGGCTTCAAACACCTTACTCTTAGTATTATTATTATTATTATTATTACATTTGGCTTTCAATCGTTCTTCGATGCACTGTTTCCTCCGCAAAGCCACTTGAGCCGCCATTATTCTTCTCCGTTCATCAATCAGACTACACTTATCACACTGACACTCCTTCCACGGACAGTAATTCTTGTGGTCTAATTAATTAAGTAATATATGGTAATATTTAGCTCTAATTTAAGTGCAATTAATGCATACGATTAATCGTATAAATAACTAAATCGTTAATATTCAAAACTAATTAAAAATTTTGCAACTAAAATAAAACTATGAATAAATTATGAAAAATCAAAAACCACTATAAATATTTTTCTAAGAGAAGTTGAAAAGTTTTGCAGCGGAGCTAAAAATTGATATCTAGTTTCATAATATCGATTTACCCGTGAATAATAATAAGTTGAGATTATCTTTAAACTCATTAAAACGATGGTTTAGATAATTTTCGATCAACTTTTGTTAAACTAAATTTATGGACACATTAGGCACACGAGCCTTATAAATTTATAATGCTGTAGTTAATAAATGCAGTTATAATTATGAATGGATATATCGTGTGAGTGTACTGTGTGACTGAGTGAATGGACGTATGATTTATCAAACGACATCGTGATGTGAAAAGTCGTCTATCACTCAAATTTAAACCCAAAGCTACGAAATATCTATTTAATGCGTTTATTCCCATTCAGCGAGGTTGAATAATTTTATTTCAAATCTCATATTAAATATCGAATTATAATAATAAAATATTCTTTTCGCTAAAGAAACTAATTAAATGTAGCTTTAATGCGTTTAATTTTAGCTCAATCATAAATATATACGTAATAATATTTTTCCTCGTTTCCTCTTTTATCTGATTTTCATATTAAGTGCTCGCTCTTTACGTATTCTGCTCAATGTTTTTTCTTTTCGGGAAAAAATAAATAAAATTGAAAGGTAAAATTGATGGGACAAATAGATTTTCTTTTTCTTTCCCATCCGCTATTAAAATTATTTATATAACAGACAAATTCACGTGAAAGAAGTGAAAATAAATTTTTTTCGTCTCTGCCGATGAACTAAATATTTTTATTTATATACCGGTATATATATTAAAGCTGTTTTTTATATCTCTCACTCATCTTACTATAAATTTTGTTTTTATCTCTTTGCATATAACTTAATAAAAACTTTTCTCTCCTATAAAAAAAAAGTTTTGCTAAAAATCTAGATTTTTGCATCACATGATAACTTTTTCGATTTATCAACAGTTATTTCCAAATCTAATTAGCAAAATGCTAGCGCGATGTCCAATATGACTAACTAACGCTATTAACTTAATATACAACCAATGCATTAATCTTTGAGAAAAATGTTACTCTACTCTCTTCCCCTATTTAAATGAAACAGAATTTAATCACTCAACTCACGAATCGAAATGATTAACTCGCGCACTACGATACTCGCACGTTTGGCGCATAAATATAATTTTTTGTTTCTCATATGGAAAGTTGTAAAAGATTTCCATAAAAGTGCTATATTTAACAGAGAAAAAGTGTGTAAAAACTTTTAATTATTATTTTTTGGTTGAGCACGAATAACAAAATGAATTGTAAGCTTAGGCGATTAAAATACGATTATATGCATACCTTTGACAGGAACCAGTTCTCCGTGATTCAAACATTTTGCACATCTCATTACTTTTTCAATTTTGAGAGATGGACTTCTGTTCGAGCTCTCGCTAACCACCGATATATTAGCCATCGAATTCATTATTTCTGCCAGATTAGGCTATTATTAGGTTTACTGTATAACCTCTTAATTTATATAATTTAATCAATTCTTTTGCACTGATAATTTATATAAGAAACAAAATAGAAAAGTGTTTATTGCCCGCTTTATCGAGCGTAGAAATTAAAATGATGGCATCAGTGCTGTCCGCATCAATATATTAATGTCTCTTAAATGAAGATAATTTACGTAACGCAGAAAACAATAGCTTCTTGAGTCCTTGATATGAGATTTTACGAGTTTTTCATTTAACAAATTTTTTTTTATAATTCATAGCTTTTTCGTATCTTCCTCGTAATAATATGTAAATATTTAAGTGTTTTCCAGATATCTCCCTAACTTGATCTTTAAGTGTATGCTAAATGTTCATTTGTAGTTCATATTAATTGAATGGTGAAAGTGGTGAGAAAATAAGAAAGAAAGAAAGGAGAGAGAGAGAGAGAAAGAGAGAGAGAGAGAGAATTCTCAGGAGTTACAAAAACAATAAGATAATATATTATTTAATATTCTGCCATTGTTTTAGCTGCTCATATGGACTAATGTCAAATAGTTAATTATGTTTTACAATGATTGCATACAAATGGGTTGTTAAATCCATTCAGCGAAAGTCAAAAACATAAACGAAAAAATAAAAAAATAATAGTTTTTAATAAGTTTCAACTCATTTTTATGTCTAATACTGTTTTGGTTCAAAAATTATCTTCAAAAGGGGTTTATAGTCTTTTTTAAAATATAAGGTTATTTCCTTTAAACATATATAAAATTCATTCTGTATGAACATATTATAATGCTGGCGTCCGGTGACAGATGGTGAGAAGACCTTAGGGGACACTTGTAATTATCCAAAAGCTTGCATATGAGGTAATAATTTCCAAGAGTATTAAATTGAATTGAAAAATGTAAAATGTTTTTACCGCAACTCATAAACATCGAACCACAAACAAATTTATAATTCAAATAAAAATAATGCTTCTATAGTTGCACGCGAACGTGCCTTAATTCAAATTGTTGACAGTCAACTTAGCAAATTTAATAGGTTATAGTTTGTTTCGAAAATCTTTAAATAACTGAAACAATTTTATTGTAATTCTAAAGCATTATAATCTTAATCGCCCCAAAATAATCAATTTTTGTTCAATTTACTCATTTAAACCTTCTTATAATAGAGAGTGAATCTTAACAGAAGCAAAAAAACTTTTAAAAATACACATACGTTGAACAATTCGTTAACTGAAAAGAAATCAAAAGTGAATGATCGGTGAAAATTCATTTGCTCTAAAAATAAAAATTAACTCACGTAAACTAATACTGTATAAACTGGTCGGCAATATTAAATTGCTAAAATCTATTTAACGCGAAAATAGATCACTCCTGAATTAAATAATCATTATTTAATAACAAAACGGCAACATATATTAAAAATATAAATAATGACGTCTATTCTAAACGATGTCTGAGAATTTTAAATTCAACGTATTTTAAACACAATTACGGGATTAAAAGTGCAAATGAGACGCCAATTATTTAACTTTGATAAGCATAAAATTACGTTTAGCCCATATTAAAACATAATGCTTATAAGTTTTTTGTTTCTCGCTTTGTTTTGCGTTTTGTTTTGCCACTATTTTTCTATTTAACAAAACATTTGATTACATGTTAGAGAAAAAACGATTTTCTTGTGTTTGTTTAAACTAAATAAAAATGTTTATTTCCAGAATTTTTCCTTGAATTTTACTTTTAATAACTAACAATTATCCGTTCAGAAGGGAAAATCGCATCTCATTAGCTAATAATCGGAGTTCAAGAAAAGACAATGAAAGTAAAACATTTTTATTGTTTTAAGTAAAACATAAGAATAATTTATTTTTATTGCTAATAATTGAATACAATTAAATGCGATTTTTTGTGTTTTTTATCGACATGTTCTTTTGAATAACAGATGAAAGTTTTTGTTGCCCAATAAAAACCACACAACCAATGTATTTTTAAAATAAACATTTTATTTATTTTCTATTTGAATAATAATAAAAATTTATTAACAAAAGAAATTAAATTAAAATAAAAAGTTAAGGCAAATACAATTAAAAAAGAAAGCGCTAAAAACAGTTTGTGACACAAATAAATCACTAATTTTAGTCGAAGTTTTGTTGTTTAGATTTTTTAAGCAAAAAATTACTGTATTTGCATTTGAAATTCATTCATTAATTGAAAATTTAAAATAAGACCTTATCCAGTGTGAATTTTTTTAGTTATAATCTAATCTATCTATAAAGCGGAGGTAAAACTTAACAAAAAAATTATCTTAACAAAAATGATAATAATAATACTCGTATAGTGAAAAATAAGCAAAACCTATTTTTTCAATTTCAAGAAAATGAAATTCGGAAAAAACAATCCCATTATTTTTGATGATAATTGATTACTGCAGTGTGGATGAAATGACACAAATGCCGTTTTAATAATACAATGTTGGTGTGACACTACTTTTTAATACAGAAACAAAAAACAGATTTTTTTTTGCAACAAGTATTACATATTTTTTGGTCTCATTTAATAAGACGAAATCCAAAATAATGATTGATGCTATTTACGGTGACTAATGGTTTTTGGATGTGTGATATCTAAATTATTTTTAAAGTACACAAAAAATAATATACGTGACGTACAAAACTAAGTAATTAGAAAAATAAAGGAACTAAGACATACTGTACTAAAAAAAACTTCAATGGGAGCGACGATTGCGATGTTAGGATGAGTCGATTGAAATTGAGCGAATGAAGCATTTAACGTCTTCGCCACCAGCCGCCACCGCCTCCGCCACCGCCATGACCAAAACCACCACCAAAACTACCGATGCTTACCCCTCCCCCAAAGCCACCCCAACCTCCGTGACTCGAAATTGGAATCGACTGTGGTTTGGAAATTAGCTCTTTTCTGGCACGAAGAATGATTGTCGGAATCGGAAGCAAAATTGGTATCTTGCTTAGTGTTAGTCCGATTTCGGGTATTGGTAGGACAAAAGCAGATGAAAGTAATCCGCCGCCGTGTCCACCGCCGCCTAAACTTCCTAATCCCAAACTCCCTAAACTGAATCCACCGCCGTGTCCACCACCGCCGCCAATACCATCCCAGGGATCACTCGCAAAAACCAATTGAATACATAAGCTTATGGCTAACTGCAAAAACAGAAAAGCACCACACAATTAAAATTTTAAAATTTATTAGTAACATCACAGATCTAAATGATTTTGGGAGCGCACTTACTATGATTTTCATTTTTAATACAGAAGCAACACTATTATCGTATTCTAAAGCGTAACAATTGAAAAGTAAGAAACTTTCACCAAATTACTATCACTGTAACTTTTGGAAAAAACTTTCTTATTAAACTGCGAAGAGAAAGTTATGCCGCAAATAAATGGGTCAAAAACTATTTCATCTTGTCTTATATACCAAGTCTGCGCTCTTTCCGGAAACAGACGCCGTTAAACAAGAAAAAGTCAATCCCCACAATGTATATACACATAATAATCTAAGTCGTCTTAAAATGGCAATTTTTTTGCAGAAGAGAGGTCATCAGCAAAATCTAGTTCATTAGATTTATTATTACTTCGCTGCGCTCGCTATTGCCTGGGATGGTAGCAAATGCTTAAACAGCTATTTTCGAGCGTATGTTTTTTCGCTAAATATAAAATGCACCTATAATTGAGATCTAGTTGTAATTTTTTGTTCGGGCAAAATTGTTTTCATCGCCTTCAGGGGTGGGAGTAATGAATTTCCATTTCCGAGCACACACTTTTAAAAAGTTTTTTTTTGTTTTTTTTTCGTTTATTGAAATTTATAATGCCGTTTTTAAATGTTTTATAAATATGTATTGGTACCAATAAATTATAGCGTGAAGCTTTGAGTGGTATTTTAATTTTATTTCTCTATTACTATAATTACTTAACACATATCGCCTTGTGGTTTAAAAACAGGTGGTTTTCTTCTCTAACATGAAACTTTCGCTAATATTTTATTTATAGTTTTTTTTTGAATTTTTGGGAATTTTCTTAGCTGAAAGTAGATATTCCATTAGTTATGCAGTGATTTGATTATTATATTTTTTAAGTGTTAGTAAAATTGATTTTGCATACTTTTAAGGTTTGATCATCAGATAGGTTTGGTCATTAACGGTTAAGTAAGCAAAACAAAATTTTATTAAATAACGCTTTAAAAGTTTCTAAAGTAAATGGCTAAAAAATTAAAAGTCGACATTGAGTTGCTTTCATCCATTAAACGAAATTCATTTTTAAGATAAGTGAGCACTAAAAAATTTTTGCCATTATATTAAAATTATAAAAATGCATTAATATATATTGTAACATCAAAAAAGTATTGCGCTGTCGAATGTTGCAATTACTGATGAAATAAAATAATGCAATTGGAAAAAACGTGATGAAACTGTTTTTTAAAATTAAATGAATGACGACTACTTCGCAAAACTTTAATCAAAACAGATACTACCTATAGTGAGTAACCTGTTTAATTTTAGAGTACATTATACTTAACCATTTAGTGTATCTGTCAAGTTTTACCAGTTTATTCAGATTTATTTGTATAACTAAATAGTAGGCATGTTATGGTAATTTCCAAAACAGTTTCATATCAAACGTCAATCACTAATTATAGGATAAGTTATAATTACGATTTAAAAAATTTTCGGGTATGTGAATCAAATCAATTTTTTTTAAAACCAGTTAAAATTCAAAAGCGCAAGAAACTGTCACAAAATGAGAGAAAAGCTTCATTTTATCTATTTTTATAATTTAGTTAAATGTCATAATGCGTATTAGAAATGAAAATTTATTTTAAACTACTTAATTAATTAAATAATTAAGGTATTGGGTAATCATTCATAATTATTGGGGAAACTAAAGATAAAAATACATAAATCTGTGAATTCTTTGCATCAGACTAATCTTTATTGGAACAGCGTTTATAATTATACAAGATAACTAATTATGTTTATGCCCAGTCATTGTAAATAAACAGTTAAATGAGTGTAAGTGTGAAATCACATAATCAATTATTTTCCGAAAAAATTAAATAATTTGATATATTTTTGGATGTAATAAATAATAAAGAATTATAAAAATTCCCCTTTAAATATTTTATAACTCTAAATTAAGTGTGACTTTCAAAAATATAAAAATAAATGCAGAAAAAACAGTTTTTCATATATAATTTCTTAAGGGAAAAGAATCAATTTGTGCCCATATTTATGGTAATCGCTAAATAAATTGTGAAGATTTAATTTGTTTTTTAAAAGATTTTCTAATTAAGTAAAAAGAAGTAGGAACAGTTCATTTATTTGTTAGTATCTCAATATCTGTGATACAAAAGTATAATTTTCTTAGATTAAATAATATAATTTGGCAAAAGTTAAATAATTATCTTATAATAATTTAAATACTTCTAAGATTATCATTATTTATAATTATTTAAATAACAAATTGGTTGAAACATTTTTTCTATAAAATAATCTAAAAATTTACTTAAAAGAATTAAATGGAGAAAAGCTCATTAATTTGAAAACACTAGCTCCGATAGTAATTTCCACATAACACAAAAAACATTATCATTAGATAGAGATATTTTATAATATAATACATCTATTAATCATTATTATTATAAAATATAAATATCTAAATTCTTTTACCGGAAAAAAATAAAATTTCTTTGAAAAAGCAATTAGGTTAAGTGTTTTAAAAAATATAACATGCTTAGGCCTAAATTACATTTTTATTAATTCGCAAAATTTACGGAAAATTAAATTCAGCTGATAAAAAAGCGATTTAGACTATACTTAACAAATGGTATGGTAAATTATGTTAACCCTAATAAAATGTATTACCAAATTTTTTATGCAACAGCTTTCAAAAAAAAATTTCTGTCTAAACCATAAACCTATTATTATACCTTATTAAATGATATTTACTGGAAGTTTAAAGATTTTAAAATTTGAAAAACAATATAGGATTTCCGTTAAGTTTAACTCATTTCAGACATGGAGATTTAAAGCAATAAATAAGAAAACGCTAATGATTTTTTAAATTTATTTTTGCATTCCGTTTGAACAATGATTAATAAATATAAATAGAAACCTATCCGTTTTATTTTTATTTTTATTTATTTTACAGCTACATAGTTATAATAGAATGTTATACTAAATGTTAATTGCTTTTTAATTTTGACAACCAGTGCAAAGTATAATCAGTAGTGTGAGTACTGGATTATTATGAGCTACCGCTTATAATCCCGGCACAATCAAGTATTATTACATCAACAAAACATATAATTCTAAAGGAGAGATAAAAATTAATAAAAGATATTTTTTAAATGATGGAAACCATTTAAATCAGTTGTCGTGTTATTATTTTTGCTGCAAATCTCAATGTAAGAATTTAATCAAGGAAACATAATCAGTTGTTATTGGGACCATTTGAAATAAATACAACCCACACAGAAACTGAGAAGATTTAATAGCTTGCCATTTCTAAGATAGTTTTAAAATTAGAAATTAAACTTTTTGAGCTCATGCATACATGGGCGCATACATGGTTTTTAAATTAGTTATCACGCAGTTCATTATGAAAATACACTTAAATCGTACTAAATTAAATATATGAACCTTTTAAACTTAAGATCACGTAATACAAATAGAAGTCGAGCTTATGGTTTTGATTATATCTGTCTGTCGTAACGAATTCTGTTCCTTTGTAGAGTTGGGATGCTTATCTACGCCAAAGGTATGATTAAACATATAAAATTATATATATTATATACTGTACTGTATATTGACAGTGGATTGGGACTAAAGTAGTATTGACTGTACAGTAGTTTCAATGATTCATAAATCTCTGATCTAAATTACCCTAATTTATAACTTTATTGTGTCATTCTTGCCTTTTTATTGTATATTTGAAAATTGTTTTAACAAATAAGTTCGATCAATAAACCAAGTGTATAATACTTTCAATTTTTGCTCTGATTTAGCCGCAAAGTTCGTGAAATTTATATATTCCTCACATTTTAGTCAACTAGTTACTAAAATTTGAATAATCTAATTAGAAAAATATTAGATTTATACAAAATATTTTGTTTTAATTAATAATTAATTTTTAAACCCGTTTTAATATTCATTTAACGCGACTTTGTTTGCAAAATATCTTCAACATGCAAGAAAATTTGTGAAAATTAAACAAAACTTAGTTTTAAAATTGTGATTTTAAGTAATTTATGCAACACGTGACACATCATAATTCACGCGTATATTTACAACATAAATCATTAAATTTATTAAATTAAATTAAAAGCAATTTATCAAAATAACGTTAGCATGAGCGACATGGTTTAGAATAAAGAGATTCCACTTAAAAATAGCATTAACTAATTTCGATGTTTATGCAAATTAAAGACGTTATCTACGATAAAGGTGTTTTTATTGCCTAATTTAGTGTTCCGAACGGTAAACAAATAAATTTTAAGTAAATTTCAAACGATACACATCTTCACTAAATTAAAGTTATATTTGTGTACAGCATATTCTAATAAACTGAAAGGATTACGGAGAGAAACGGTTTATATTTAACATTTAATTTTATTGTACGCTAATAAAAGCATTTACCGTAAATTTAAATGCGTTTTTATTTTTAGTCATCCAAATGCTAGAGAAAATATATGCAATTCACTTGTCATTATTTTTTAAGCCTTATTTAGATTCGCACCAATATTTGCCAACGTTTATAAATTCTTTTCTTTTATGCGATATTTTTATGAATAAAAAATGTATTTTTAACTCTATAGTTCGAAATAGTTTATAAATCAATTAACATCCTTTAAAAAACAAGAAATTACTGCAAATTGGCAAACGTTTTGCGCCCAATAATAGATTTTTTTCGCAACGAAATAATAGCACCGAGTTTTGATTCCCCGGTGACCGACAAATGTCAATATTATTAATTTTTTGTTATATAATTGCTATGGGAATCTTTGCGTGTAAAATAATTTGAAGCAATCAAACGAAAAAAATCTTCAATCGATAAATCTTATCTAAACAGACAAATCTTTCTTTCGAACAATTGGTATTCGTGCGGATACCGATAATAAAAAAAATTAAACAGACCGTTAAATTTCATCGGATTTAAAAATTTAGATTAATCTGCAAATAAAATGTTGTCTCAATAGAGTTTATATGGGAAAAAGGCGAAAGAGACGTTTCTATGATTATACCAATTACCGGATTTACTTCATCATAATACTATTCCCTAAAAACGTGTTTGTTAACGTGTTTTGTATGCGCAAAAGATTAAACTCGTTGATGCTTAACTAGTCTAACGTATGTATCAGCGAAATTAACTTATGTAACGCGTTGTATTTATAAACTAACTTTACATCGCATATTGTATAGCTTATTAATGAATATATGAATAGTTATTAATAATAGTTCGGAAATTGTTGAATTTGCCCTAAAAATTAGCGCTTATATTTATATATATGTAAGGTGGGTAAAAAATAGAGTATAAAAAACTCTTGATTATTAATTGATTTGGAATAACTGGATAGTTTAACACTTAAGCCAAAACTTGAGTAGTTTACTACTCATTGATGGTTAACATTATACTGTAACTATAATAAGCAATAAAAACATGCGATAAATTTTTTGCCTTCAAAACTTGTTTTGGTTTAGTTTAAACGTTTCAGTTTAGTCCAATAATTGATAAAAAAATTCCTTCCTGAATATCGTAAAAAGAAACATTTAGAGATAAGCAAAAAATTGTAAAAAAAAACTATATCGCTATCGTTTTATTTATTCGTCGTTAATGAAAACGCTGCAAATTGGCAGGAAAAAGATTATGCTCGAATAATGAGCGTTGGGAATGACCCTTTCGGTAAATCCGAAATTAGTTTTCTTTTCTTGATTTTTAATTTGATAATCCATTTTCTTTTTTTTTCTTTCCTTTTTACAGTCTAATGACGCATAATCAATGCGTAAATTATAGATATTAAAACTAGCTGTATTTGCTTGTAATTGATCGCAAATATATGCAAAGTACACGGGAGTACCGTAAAGTAATATTGTGTTTGATAAACACAAGGGAAAATATTTAAGGAATTATTTTATTGTAAATATTTTGAAATTAATTATATATATTTTTTTATTTCTTATCTGTTAATCAATGTTTTTGTATTTTTATAATGAATGTGAGAATTCAACGCGTATGCTAATAACATTTCATTGTAATTGCATTAGATTTTTAATACATACCAAAACTTAAGGAAGTTTTTATAAAGAGTCATAAAAAGAAAATATTTTTCAACAATAAATACTTTACCAGAAAACCCTTAACCATGATAAAGCATACAATGATACATTTTATTACGATAAGAATCAAAATTATTTTATTAAGTTAAGTTTCGATATCTGATTTTGCAAAGTAAGATAAAAAACTAGAAAATACGTATAAACCTATTTAATTTCATACGATAATCATTTACTAAGATTTTACTTAAGACTTGACATTAGCTAAATGGATAAGTGTTTTTCACAGTGGAAAACAAAAACAATGGTTACATATTTAAGACAATCAGCGCCTTAATTAAGAAACATTAAATATTGGATAATAACATAATTAAGTAAAACTCATAAATAGCTTATATATCAACACTTGAGCAGAATATTTAATAATAATCTTAACCTACAGATTTTTGTCTAAAACAAACTAAGAGAATCACAATAGAATAATGCAATTTAATTAAATCGTTTATGTATGTATTAAATTAAATGGTTTGTCGGGAAATAAAACTATTCACAGTATAAATTTGACGATAGCGGTCAACATAGTGATCAAAATTATAGTCAAAATCAAAGCGAATAATAAGCGAAATATTAAAAATAATATAAATAATAGCGAAACAACACAACCAGTCATCGTCTATCCACAACTGATTCTAGCTTTTTTGATTTTTTATGCATAGTAGGCGTCAGTTGTCTGCAAAAGTATACTAATAAGTGTACTAATATAAAGTCTTTTATATAAGTTTAGTATACTTTTTATATAAAAGACTTTATATTAGTACACTT
>JAQIXJ010001867.1:0-18183 GCA_034700185.1 Phthiracarus laevigatus | reverse complement strand
TTAACTATTTGTGCTAATTTAAATTGTAAACTTGATTTAATTAATATTGCTAGAAATACTTGTAATGTTGAATACATAAATAAAATGAATTGTTTATCAATGAGAATAAGGTGTCCTTTTACTACTTGTTTAATTTTTAAAACTGGTAAAATGGTTTTAACAGGTGCTACTTCGCGCGAATCAGGTAGAGTTGCTTTGAGAAAATTTGCAAGAAAAATTCAAAAGCTTGGCAATAATGTCAAGTTGAGTGAAATAAGTGTTAAAAATATCGTTGCAACTCATGATTTTGGATTTAAAGTTAATTTAGAAGATTTATCAAGAAGTATGAATGAAAAGGGAACGTTTGTGCCTGAAATATTTCCTGGAATTAAATTTATTGCATCAAACAATTGCCAAATGCGCATATTCAGATCGGGTAAAGTGTTTTTCACAGGTGTTACTGAAGAAAAGGACTTTGACGTGGCATTTGTTGAACTATTTTACTATATATTCGTTGCTTAGACGTTAAGTTAATCATTCGAAGTTTGTCTTTCGAGCTGTCAACAACAAATTAACAAATCATTTCACTATGGTGAAAAGTAACACCAAAGCTGTTAAGAAGCAGAAGGCTCATAAATGTTCACCGACATGTATTCATAGCAGACAAGAAGCTATTCCTATATTAAGTGTTTCGTCGGGTGTATATAGCAAAGTATTGTCGGATAAAAGAAAAGCGTTCAATCAGAACCTAATAAAAGAATTAGTTGATGAAATGTTGGACGTAAAAGCAAAGCCAAAAGCTAAAAATAATTTTTAACGATTTAATATTGTCAAATACTCTGTAAATATAATTCTTTAATAAAAAGATGATTTAAACATAAAATTAAGTATCATTTTAATTTGTAAATATCTAGTATATTATATATTGGTAAAATTCATTTTATTGGTATAAGAAATAAGTTAAAGTCCCTTTATAAGTATAAAAATTAGTATTTATCGTTTATTAGTGTAAGAATAAAGTATATATCAATTTATTAGTAAAAGAAATGTTTATGTATATTTTTATTAGTATTAGAAATAAGTAAAAATCCTATTATAAGCATAGGAAGCAAGTAATAATTCCTTTATTAGTTTAAGAAATGAGTATAATTCCTTTTATTAGTTTATAAAACAAGTAAGATTGCTATTATAAGTATCAGAAAGAAGTAAAAATACCTTTATTAGTATTTGAAAATTTTGATAATCACTATATTTGCATTAGAATTTGGTTAATTTCACATAATTAGTATAAGAAATTAGTAAAAATATCATTTTAATGAGAATTCTGTAAAATATACAATGAAATCAGTAAAAAACCTTTTATTATTAAAACAGGTTAAAATCCTCTTATTTATGTGAAACTTTTTCTTACTTTTTTTTTTTTTTTGGTGCAAAATTAGTTTTAAAATTTTTCTTAGGGGTTTAAAATTTTTCGGTGTAAAATTAGCTTCAAAATTTTTTAGGGTGTAAAATTAGGTTTAAAATTTTTCGGTGTGTAATATTAGTTAGAAAATTATTTGGGATATGGGGCGGCCATTTTGGAAAAATTGAGAAAATAATTAAAATTAAAATTTTATTTGATAAACTTAAGGATTATAAATTGAATTTAATATGTATTTAGAATTTAAGTTTAATTTAAAATGATTTATTTGAAATTTTTATGATATCCCGGTCACTGGAACACGTCGGATTAGTGATCGAGCCATTTGCATGATTGGCCAAAGAAGTGTTTCTTTTTTCCATCTAATGCACGCTTCACTTTCTTATCATATTTGGCGGCTGTTTCCTCTTTCTTTTTCCGTTTGTCGATATCTGGACGAAGTATGGCTGGTTGGACGGCAATAATAATTGGAATAGAGGTAGATTCTGTTGTTTGTTGCGCCGTTTCTTCTGCCATCACTTTTTCGTTAATAGCTGTTGATGCATTTATATGGTTCTTTTGTCGCTGCGCTTTTTTCCTTAGTTTTTTCAGATGAGCTTGTTTTTCCTTATGACTCATCCAATCCCAGTCTTCTTCCATAATCTTTTTATTTTCTTTTGTTGCTGAGTCGGGCCGAGCTTTGAAATTAATTTCCTGTGGTTTAGGAGCGCACTCAATTAATTTTGAAAGTGTGTCATCCATGTCGTCGTCGTCGCTTGCAATTTGAAATGTGGTTTCCGAAATTTTTGGAATTTTATAGCTTCCAAGACCACCACCAATATGAACAATTGGGTCATCATGTAATTCGTCTTTTCGATGGCTTTCCATAACAATTAGCTCATCTAATGGCCGTTTGAATCGTTTTTTGTTGAACTCCTTACTTTGCTGAAGTTGGCGCACAGTTGATTTTCGTATATCCATGATTTAGATGTCTTTGCTATACTAACTCCTAGATTACGTCGGATTTTTATTGTAATAACAACTTTTCACACGATAACAATGTTAACACAAAAACGATGGAATGTTGTTTGTTCTAATACAGGTTATCACTTTATACTCACAGTTTGTACGTCACTATAAGTTGTTATACATAGAAAGTATAGCAGATGGCATTACTCTAAGCACAATGATACATTGAAAATAACTTATTATATATACATACTATACGCACAAAGTTTTAGATCTTTTGGCGGACATCTTTTTTATTCCTTCAGAAGTATATTACTACTCTATGGTCTTAATGTCACAGGCAAGAGCCAAATAAATGTGGTGTTTATTTTGTGATGCTATTTGCAAAGATAAGAAATATGGTGAATTTAAATAAAATGATTTTAAACTTATTGGATAAATTTATGAGAACGTGAAAATAAGTAACCTTTTTGACATGAATGAAGACAAATAACGACTAACACTAAGAGTAAATGTAAACTAGCAATATATACTGTAGTTCTGAACATATAACTGGGAGATTAATATATTTTGCTTCTATTGTATGAGTAGAAGTTGAACGCTGTTTTTCTCTATATAAATCCTTATTAGATGAAAACAGACAGCGTTTTCTGAAGAAAATTTAAAAATAATATTCAACTTTTTTTTGTAAATACTATTTTGAACGCAATAAAAATAAATTTTCGTTCTCGGATCCTATTCTCGCTTTTTTACCTTTTAGTTCCCGTTTCTCTCCATTTTTAAATGGTTTTTAGTCCCGGAAAATCATTACCCTAGTAATTATGCATGTATACATTAGAGTACTGCATCAAAACAAATCAATAATAAAAAGTTAGTTAAAACGGCAAGAACTGTTTGTCTCATACAGATTTAATAAGAATCTTTCAAAATAATCTCAAGAATAGTTGGGCACGGAAGATACGATAACATTGAATGGTGTCAGGGGCAGACTGATACGAAGGCACATGAGCTTGCGAGCACAAGGTGATGCAGGCACAGGGGGTTACGGGGTGAGGGGATGCTGGATTTGGGGGCACAGGAAGTGAGGTGGATAACATTGTATTAAATTGCGGCAAGTATTTCCGCGGGTCTCTAGTTTGATATTGTTACTAGAGAAGTAAATCTCTTAATTCATAAATAAAGCACGGAAAATTAAATGTAATTTTTTATAGATTAGTGCGAATGCTCTGAGAAATATTTTAGTGGTATTACTATTAAAAACAATTTGTTTTACAGACTTTATAAACCAAATAAATTGGATTTAAAAAAATATAAATATATTTTAAATATATAAATATAAAAATATTTTAACCGTTTTAAATCAATATTGTATTGTTTATTTTAATTTAATAATCTATATTATATCCAATATTTTTGTATATAAAGTAAAATATTTTCCGTGCTTTATTGATGTATGAGCTGACAAAACAACACAAACACAACACAACAAAACACGTGATACGACTGAAAAGCTATGCGATCATGTGTTCAAACCAAACAAATAAACTAATAGATAACAAAGTTTGAAACATCAACAACAAAATATCCTAATTCATTAACTCAATTATCGATTGACGACACAATGTCGTCAAGCAGTGAACGTAATGACGATATTGATTCAGATAATTGCGATGATAACAACTCGATACTAGCGATGGCAGAGAACGGCGATTTGGATGGCGTCACGCATTTACTCGATAGCGACGCAAACGCCGTTAACACTGTCGATACCGATCTCTACACGCCATTACATCGTGCATCGTATAACAATCACGTACCTGTTGTCAAACTTCTGATCGAAAGAGGTGCTGATGTGACGGCCAAGTCTTGCGAGGGATGGCAACCCATACACAGCGCATCGAAGTGGGGTCACGTACAAGTGGTGGCCGTTTTGCTCAGTTCTGGCGCTGATATTAATGCCAAAACCAATGGCGGTAATACACCTCTCCATTTGGCCGCCACTTACGCAAAGTCGCCGTTAATGCTCGAGTTTCTCTTGTTTCACCACGACATTGACATTACCGTTGTTAATAATGCGGGCGATACTGCTTATGATATCGCTAAGAGATCTGGTCCTCATTATGTTTTGTGGGATTATTTGTAGTTTTTAGATATTATACTATTTTCTAACCTATTTTATATTCATTTTATTTATAACATTTTTTCAGTTTACAATTAAAAATTATATACAATTAAATAAAAAAATTGGTCAAACAGGTCTACGAAATATACCTCTATTTCAACTAATGGTACGTTATTTGCTTTAATGCTCTAACGTTATTATCAGTTTCCACTTTTTCGAAACTAAAACAATTCTTTTGGAAATTAGGACAAAAAATCGAATTTTCTAACTAACTTTCGGAAATTTTATTGAAAAATTTTTTAATTAACTAAATATTTAATAAAATATTTTTAAAACGCGTATTAATCTAAAATATATTTGGTCTGATTTAATTTGCTATTCCAAAAAATTAGAAGAGTAATCTGATTTTTTGGAAATTTTTATACGGTAAGAAAAAATTCCGACAAAAATAACTTACCGGTATTACCATAAAGCTTTATAATAAGGTAAAAGGTTTACCGTTGTAGAGATTGGGGTTAAATAACAACACAATTTCGGCAAATGTTGACGATCGTAACTAATAATTATTATTTTGGCAAATTATTTCGAGATTTGCGATTAACCCATATTTTTAGAATGAAATGATTAAAAGTAATAGAATACAAAAAATTAATTATAAACGGTTTTATTAATTCGCTCAAATTAGTTGTTAAACTCGTTAAAATGGTGTTCGTTATTAATAGATTATATTAACGCTTTCGTCTTAATTGCAACGTATTTCTTCGTTTCCAATTAGCTCTTCTGGAACCACCGACCACTTTAGCGTATCCCATACCGCGTCCTCGAAGTCCACGATGTTTCTTACCAGCGCTGGTCAATCCTCTCAGTTCACGATGTTTGTGAACGTTCTCGCAAATCCAATTAATTTTCGGGTCACGACGTATCGCTTTATGAAACGGATCGATACATATCACCTAAAAATATATGATATCAATGAAAAAAAACCCGAACTTTCATCAATTAATAAATGCGATGAAATACTTCAAAATATTTGAAAGTGGAGTCCTGTGCGATCCAATACGAGCCAAGAACGCGCAACGCCTTCGCCACTCGACGGCCCACTCTTTCTTCAGCGATCGCCTGATGATTACGCGTCGGTTTCAATTGATTCACTCCGTGATTCTTGGGCTTACCATAAGTGGCACCTAATTTACAACGCAATATCGATTAGTAAGCGCTTAAATCAACTAAACAATAAACGCGATCAATACCTTTAGGCACCTGTTTCTTGCGTCCACCGCGTCTTATTCTCACTCTATAGACGACGTATCCCTGTTTGGCGCGAAAGCCGAGACGTCTTGCCTTTTCTGGACGCGTTGGTCGCGGACACCGATGAATAACGTTGAGTTGCCTGTATTGCCAGCAACGAAGACGTAATAGGAATAGCATCACATCCGACTGCTTGTGTCGCCATATCTCTTGCATATACTTATATGCGCCCATTTTTTGCCAAAATCGATATTAATTGGATTGAAATGCGTTGAATTTGATAAAATTAGTTGACACACGTTATACTATTAACCATTAGTTAATAGGAAAAGGAAGTCAAACCCATTATGTTGTGATTTGTGCCTTATTTTGTATGGTTTTTACGATAGTTAGTGCCATCTGTTGCTAACTTTTAAATCATTTTCTATTTAAGATTTGTTTGCGCTCACTTTTCGCAAATAAAATCAATCTACACTTGTCTATGCACAGTAAGCATTTTATTATCGAGTTTTAGATGACGAATGGTCATACGGTACTCAATTTGACCGATCTATAGTAAATTATAACAAACTGAATTGATATCGTTTAACTTGATAAAGCAAATGACCAAATATATATGTAATATGAGTAAATCAATATATACCGTTCAAATGCTGGTTCTTTTGATTGAAAATATTAAAATATTCCACACCACTAACGTTCTATTACCGGACCCAAGATTTGTACTAACTTTCCGCTTACGGTAAAAAATAAAAACCGATCCCATTAACTATAGTCCCATTACAGGTGCGATTTTCAATTTCCACGTTAATGGAGCTAAATTTTTAATCACTAATAGTTATCAAGAATTAGATTAATTTTGAAATTTAATCTATTCAACTTATTGGTTTAAACCCCAATTTTTTATCAAATTAAAAAACATTAAAGGAAAAAGTTATATACTGGTATATTTGTTTGGTTAAGCGTTGAAAATATTTTGAATAAGGGTACAAAATCGTTTATTACTCGTTTAATAAAAAGGCTAAAAATCGTTTGATAAATCGTTTGCAAAATTTTTAAATTTAGTTATAAAAATGAGTTATAAAGAACAATCATGTAAGATTTTTTGTTAAACTTCACTTAATGTTATCTATTGTCTCTAAATACTGCTTTATATTTCGAAAAAGATCTTTCTATTTCGATTAAAACTAAGGGAAAAATTTCACAATTTATTTTTTTCCAGTAAAGCTGGCAATTTCTAAAGTGAATGAAATCAGATACCCTTAAATTTTCAATATACGCAAAAATATACCGTAATAAAAAATTAAAATCGTTTGAATCGTTTAATTCAATTTTAATTATTTTGATTCTTCATTTCATATTAACTTGTTTTTTATTGAAATTATAATGAATTCGTTGATTAACGATTTTCAACGCCCTAATCATAAGATAAAGTTATTCTTAAGCACTTAACGATATTTTGTTGTAAAAACTTAAGTTTCATCAAAGCCCGATTGATGTGTATTTAACAGTTTGGAAATAGAATTAAAAACAGACAATAGCTACGGTATATGTAAAAATTTGCGATAAATAAGGCAAAATTTTTAATCTGTAGATATCTTATTTAAGTTTTTAAGACAAGAAATATGTAGAATACGCAGAATGTGTAATGAAAATTATTAAAAAATAGAGCATATAATTTGTAATGAATTCATAATAAAAACAATACGTTTTAAATAACGACTGTTAATGCAACTAGAATTTCAATGATTGCCGTATAGACAATGAATTAATACATAATGAATATTACAATTTTATCATATCTATGATTCACATAAAAAATTTTAAAATATTGTATAGAAAAAGCTCATCAATTTTTACACACGAAATAAAAATATATGAATGATAAAAACATAGGTTTAGTGCATTAGCAAAACAAATAACAAAACATTTTCACTGGTAATATAATTCTAAATTCATGCCGTCGTGTATCTCGTAATCTTCTAATGTGATGTGATCTTTGTAAATGATGTACCATTTCTTTAGCACAATCTTCTCCCAATGAGTGCCAGTTTGAGCGGCGATTAACTTCTTAAGATCACCGATCGTGTCGTCTATAAAAACGTTTTCAAATTTTAAAAATACGCTTAAATATGATACAATGAAAATTCAAACCTGAATTACACTTAACGCGCACTTTCTTTCCTAAACGATCGTTACATGTAATTTCGATCATAATTAACTATAGTTTTATGCGATTAAAATTGAAATTTATAGATATATAAAATTAATTACAATTAGTGTACGGAAACATCGAAACATAATCAAATAAAACAAACACTTTTCATTCTACACAAAACCTATAGTTATACACATAAAACGTACCAAAACATTGAAGCAATTGAATGAAGCAATAAATGCGCAAATGATTATTAGCGCATTCTATCAGTGATTTGTTACAATAAAAAAACGTAATAAAAACACTTTCGATTGAAGCGAATATCATATCATATAACGCTTAATCGCAGTTTGTTTTGTTTATTATATTTAGTTTTTTGACAGTTTTCCTAAATCTAGATAATAAAAATGCCGCGTATTATGATAAAAGGCGGCGTTTGGCGCAACACTGAGGACGAGATCCTTAAGGCTGCGGTTATGAAATATGGAAAAAATCAATGGTCAAGAATCGCGTCACTTCTTCACCGAAAATCGGCAAAACAATGCAAAGCTCGATGGTTTGAATGGCTCGACCCTAGTATTAAGAAAACGGAATGGTCCAGAGATGAAGAGGAAAAGTTACTACATTTGGCTAAACTAATGCCAACGCAGTGGCGAACCATTGCATCGATTGTGGGCAGAACTGCGTCCCAATGTCTGGAACACTACGAGTATCTGTTAGATCAGGCGCAGCACAAAGACGAGGAACGCGATCCCATGAGCGACGACCCGAGAAAGTTAAAACCGGGTGAGATTGACCCGAACCCGGAAACGAAACCCGCTCGTCCTGACCCTAAGGATATGGACGAGGATGAGCTGGAAATGCTGTCGGAAGCGCGCGCCAGACTCGCCAACACTCAGGGAAAGAAAGCCAAACGAAAGGCTCGCGAAAAACAGTTGGAAGAGGCGAGAAGATTGGCGTCGTTGCAGAAGAGAAGAGAACTAAGAATGGCTGGAATTAATATCGGTTTAAGAAGTTTGAAGCGAAGAAGAGGAATCGATTATAACGAAGAGATACCATTCGAAAAGCCGGTTCCGCCTGGACTTTACAATACAGCGGAAGAAGTGTACGAACCGGTCGATCATGATTACAAAAAATTACGTCAACAGCAATTGGATGGCGAGATGAGGTCTGAGAAGGAGGAACGAGAGAGAAAAAAAGATAAACAAAAGTTAAAACAGAGAAATGAAAATGATTTGCCGCCAGCGATGGCTAACGCTAACGAACCCTACAAAAAGAGAAGTAAATTAGTTTTGCCTGAACCGCAAATATCAGACACTGAGTTGGAACAGGTCGTGAAATTAGGTCGTGCCAGCGAAACAGCTAAAGAAACTGCAGAAGAGTCGACTAATCGCTCGTCCGAGACATTATTAGCTGATTACTCGATTACGCCATCAACCGCTGTCTCTAATATTAGGACACCAAAGTCAGCCGCACTCAGTCGGGACACTATATTAATGGAGGCTCAAAATCTAATGGCACTCACAAATGTTGACACTCCACTCAAAGGTGGTTTTAATACACCGTTACACGAATTAGAAACGACAATTACCGGACCAGTAACTCCAGGCGTGATCGGAAGAACTCCGGTGTCAGTTACACCTAATAATATGATTTCCACTCCATTCCGAACGCCCGCTAATTCGGAGATAAATTCAGTTGTTAGCACACCACGAACCCCGTCTGCCTCATCCCAATCTGGTGCTCAACCAATTGCCACACCGCTCAGAGATAAGTTAGCGATAAATCCCGAGGAAGCGATTATATTTGATGACGAAAGATCTGCGAAACAAGTTGAGAAAGAAACGCGCGAACAGTTACGCAAAGCGTTGCTATTATTGCCGACACCGAAGAATGAGTACGAAATTGTGGTCAATGAAGAAGATAACGAAACCAATGAAAATAATGACAACGCAAATATCGCCGAAGATCAAGCGGATATCGATAATAAAAGCGAAGCGGAAAGATTGGCGGCGCATATCGCCGAACTGAAGAGACAATCGCAATCAGTTCAAAGGGATTTACCGCGACCTCTAGAAATAAACCAATCGATTCTGCGATCTTACAAAGAAATGAGTGATCCACAGATTAACGATTTGCATCGAGCGGATGAGCTTATTAAGAGGGAAATGTTAACAATGCTTCATTACGACGCCATCAATAATCCAAGCAATTCGCAAATGATTGTGGCGAGTATGCGAGCGAAAACGTTGAGCGCTAACCAAAACGCGTCGCATTTAGCGTACCTGGAAAAATATCCGTATATCAAGTACGCGGACGAAGAAATAGCGGAAGCGGCAAATTTACTAAATGGTGAAATCGAAACGGTTCGTCAGGGTATGGGTCACGGAGAGTTGACATTAGACGCCTTCTGCCAAGTCTGGGAAGAGTGTCTTTCTCAAGTATTTTACGTTCCATCGCAGAATAAGTACACGCGAGCCACTATGGTTAATAAAAAGGATCGAATTGATTCGTTAGAGAAGCGGTTGGAGAAAAATCGCATGCATATGACTAAAGAGGCGAAACGTGCGGCAAAAATAGAGAAGAAAATGCGAATCTTATTGGGAGGATATCAGTCAAGGGCACAGCAATTGACGAAACAGATACACGATATGGTGGAACAAATAGAGCAAACCAATCTAGAGTTGGATACATTCGTTATGCTCAAGAATCACGAAGAGTTAGCTATAAAGAAGAGGATCGAATCGTTGAGTGATGACGTGAAGCGACAGAACATCCGCGAAAAATCGTTACAAGAAAGATATGACACACTTAGGCGCTGCAAAGAACAGCTCGAGCAGCAATCGATGGGTATTGAGAAACAAAACTAAAATCAATATGTTATGTTCGTTCGCTGTATAATATTCCCAGTTTTTATTATTAATATCTTGTAAGCTATAATACCATTGGAGATGTACTTTCTTTTTTGTTTTTAATCTTTAGACGTGTCAAGAATTTGAGCGTAAAAAGCAGGCGAAATCGTAAAGATGTAACTTATAAATAAATTTATGAAAAAATTTTTCATGCATTAATTTAAATATTAAATCCGAGTCGTGCAGCGCTTTATTATGAAATATTTAAGTATATGTTATAAAAGTAAGCTTAGCTTTGGATATATTTTTACGAGTGTCCCGGATTTACATTACGTCTAAAAGCAAAGAAGTGTCGCATTTTACACTATTTTGTTATGAAATAGCTTTTTTATTTATTAATCGATAACAAAAACGAAAGTATACAATAAAAATTTTTTTGTCCATTACTCGCTGTTTATGAAAACTTATCGCAAACGCAACACACAACTCACGTTTGTACGTATTGATTAATGTTTTGTGGAGGTTTGCGATTTTTATTTAATAACTTATTTATTAAGTTGTTTACTACTTACTTTACTTTACTTTTGTTCATAACGTTTGGTATAAAGAATATTAGTGATTATTGTAATTATGCAACTAAAACTATAGAAACAACGATAGTAATACAATTAACCGGAATAAATGGACTTATTCCGATTACAATGTTGATTCTTTATTTAACAAAAGGTTATTTAAAATTTATAATGATGAAAAATTTAAAATATTATTTAAAAATAGCATAATTGTAAATCTTCAAATAATCATAAAAAATACAGCGCATGTAAAATTGGTAAAATTCTTAGATACGATTTAGACTAGTAAACGGATATCCGAAATGTCGGGTTCGGGTCAGATATCCGACAAAAATTGTCGGGTAGGATACAAACTCGTCGGGTTAGCGTCGGGTCGGGTTTTAAATCTTTAAACAACAAAATCCGAACCCGAAAAATACTAATAAAACTGGCAAAAATATAGAAGAAGAAATTGAAATTTATTTAAATTCTTCTACTGATATATTAGAAAATGAGAAATTTAATAGAGTTTTGGAATAACATTTCAAGAAAATTTCCAAAATTAAGTAAAATTGCAAAACAATCTTATGTATTCCGACAAGTTTATCTTCTGAAAGAAATTTTAGTTATGATAATTTAACTCTAAATGATAATAGAACTCTATTAAAACCTGAAAAATTAGATCTACCTTTGAGGAATAATTTTAAATCATAAATTTTTAATGTTAACAAAGAAAATTAAATAATCTTTTACCTTATATTTTATTGTTTGTTTTTCGGGTCGGGTCTGGTCGGATCGGGTTCAACTCCATCGGGTTCGGGTCGGATACAAGCCTGTCGGGTTTGGGTCGGGTTCTGAAACTTCTGACAATTTACTAGTCTAATACGATTCAGATAACAGCTGGGTATGTTGAAGCTAATACTGATTAATATGGGAAATTCAAGCTGTCCAAACCCTACAAAATACGTAGTACAGCTGGGGACATAAAATTTTTAAACTTTAATGAACTTATTTTAAATAATGAAATTTAAAAAACCTAAATTTTTCTTAAACGATTAAAGTTAAAGTTAAGAAAATTGTTTACAGGTCAAAGTTAAGGTTATTTTCTTATAAGTTTGATCCTAGCTGACATTTATTTAAAAATTATTTATATTATAATTAGTCTACAGTTTTCTTAATTTCCACAATTAACTAATATAAGATACGTGCTAAGTTCAGTTGCAGACACCGCGTTGAACGGACGGACAGACATGGTCAAATCCATAATCTCGCTCTCTTTTCAAGAAAGTAAGATAAAGATTTTTAGGAGTTAAGGTTAAGAGTTTAAGCAAAATTCTTAACTTTTGACTTTTGTGCATCACTAACTACTGTACAGTGCTGCAAGTTTACATTTACTTTTAGTAATATTCATTCATGCCATCAAAAGGTTACTTATTTTCAACAAGTCTTCATGGTTTGTTAAATTTATCGAATAAGTTTCAAAAGAATTTTATTCATATTTACCATATTTCTTATCTTTGCAAATAGCATCACAAAAAATAAACATCGCATTTATTTGGCTCTTGCATGTGCCATTGAGACATACAATTTACAGATATAGCGTTTATAATTTTTGATCTAAAATTTTTAAATAGTATTGTGGAAGGGAGCGAAGGCTTAGTTTATTAAGGCTACTTTTTATTCAGAAAGAACAGAACCGCAGGAGTGTAACATTCGGATGTGGGAGAGACTGGGAGTTTAAATATGAAAAGTTTTCGAGCTCTACTAATAATATTTGAACAATACAACCTCTGCATCTAATAAACAGTAATAAATTGTCATCCAGCAATTTATAGTTTCTAAGTAAAAAATATGAAAAATAATTTTCTGACATCTGCATGCATTCTAATAAATGACAAAAATAAAAAAGTCATAATTTGAGTCATTTTTTCTTTCGTTCAATTCTCTTGACTATTATTTGCTTACTTGAGAAATAGTCGCAACTAATGATGATAATGCTCGGGTTACAGAGACTCAGGCTGGAAACTGAGCCACCTTTTAAGAACGTTAACCACGAGCTTCAATTAAAATTAAAGCATGAGAGTGAGCCTAAGCCACATACCTGGAACCTGAGCTCATATATTTAGCAACACAAATGAATAATAAAAATATTTACTGTTACTATAAATGACACTTTACTTATTATATTTTCGTTCTCAAGTTCTCAATAAAAATTTAAGGTTTACTAAAATGAGTAATATTAAAGTATAGAATAATTTAGAGCTCTCTACATAGGCTCCAGGCTCTTGCAAAAAGAACCAGAGTCTCAAACCTCAGGTTCAGGCTCCAAAAAGTAATAGCCTCTAAACCGAGCCTCTTCTAAAATTTAGAACCTGAACCCGAGTCCAAGGCTTAGGTTTAGTCTCTGAATCATAATCATTATTAGCAACTGTATTTTAACAAATTACAGATAAAGTTTTATTATTTATTAATTCATGACTTTTTCATATACTTTTAATAACATTTTAGAATTGTGTTAATGCTTTAAATTGTAAAAATCAACGTTTAATTCAAAGGATATAATTATACCTATATTATTAAGATTCCAACCTATCTGACCAGCACAGCAACAGTTCTTTTAAACTGTTTAACAGAAACCCTTGAACTCTGGTATACAGTACAGAATATATATAGTATAAGTTTAGTATATTTTGCTTTAAAAAATCACTGACGCAATCACTATTCGTGTTCAATGTTGCAAAAAAATCAATTCAATTCTTTAATATACTTTTACTTTCGCAATAAATACTATTACCAAAAACAAAATGATACTTTTGTCGATTTACAAAAAAATAACCTATTCGTTTCAATAGACTACTCAAGTATTTTGTTTGTGTTTCGCATTTAACCTCTTAATGCACAGCTATACTATAGATACTATATAGACAATATTAACTAGTGTTCAATACCAGCATATAAATGGGAAAAAATAGTTCACTCTCACGAAACAAATTACTTTTTTATTTGGATAATAACCGTAGACCTTACGAAAATCTATATGATAGAATACGTTTGAGCGTATGTAACGACGACTGCGCACTTTCGTACCATTGGCTGTCATTGTTATTGTATAGTACGATATTTTTGCTGTTTAGTAAACAAGCGATTTGTGTGTTGAATACTGCGTTCGTTACTGTATATTACATACTGTCTGTACAAGTGTTGTATTGTAGTAGTTGTGCGTTACATTAAACTATTTTTTTTAAGTTATGAAACGCGATTTACATAGATTTTATAATTGAAATATTTTAGTCAAACGTACAATATAAATGGATTTCTTTTCAAATATAATCAAAACAACGGTCACTAAAGTGGAAAATTTTAGTAAATCCAATTTAATTCAAACGAATAATAGCGATATCAATAAAACGGATGAGAAAACAGTTGTTGACGTTAACGACCAGAAAGTACTCATCACTGATGACAAACAAAACGATAATAATTCATCGCAAATTTTAGGTAAACAACATTCAACATTGAATTGAATCCCACTTATAAATTATCGATTTATTTATTGTTTTAGACGTTAACTCGTAATTAATTTTCTATATATACGTACGAATGCGATCATATTTCACTTGTAATCTCTAGTGAATTCGCGTGTTTTAGTTATTGTATTTCAATGTTTATTATTAGTCGCGATTACCAGTGTATTGATGATCAATATAATGACCATATATTTTCGTTTCAGTTTAATAATAACGTATACATTTCGATAATAGATAAAAACGTTAACAAATATAAATGGAAATACGTGCGATATTTCCGCGTCAATCTAGTTGACATAATTATGATTTATGATTGCATTATAAACATATTTTCATCCGTTTTTTTTATCCAAAAAATCTATAACCATTTTTTTTGGATTAAATTTAATTATATTTGTTGTGCGAAATATTGTGCTGCGCTGTGTATTAAGAGTTGAGACAAACAACACATGATTTATGATTAATGAATGAGTCGGTTAATGCCAGCTTTATTTATTAGCTATTATCTGATTAAAAACATTAATTACCGTAAAAGTGATTAAAGTATTAAATTAAAATGAAATTAATCATTAATATCAGATAATGAACTGAGTGGCGAACGAATTCGTCGTTCGAGTTCTGGTGACACGTCAGGACCCGATGAAGATCAAGATGTGAACGACGAAAATTTAGAAACGCGTGATGTGGACAATGTTGACAACAAAAACGCCAATAATAAGAGCCTAACAACAGAAGTTGTGTCGCAAAAAGCAATAGAATCAGCTAAACATTTCGGAAGTATGTATATTCGATTTTATAATAGTTTTTTGTTTAGTTTTTCGGTTATAATGAATTATAAATGTCGTGTTTTGTCCATTAAAGGATTAAAACGTGATGTTAAACTTAAAGTGATTCTAAACTCATGAATATTTTCATTTATATAAAGTATTATATTTTGGTTATAAAAGTTAATATAAAGATTTGTATAATTTTTTTTGGTTAGACTGGATGTATAACGTGGCGAATAAAGCTGGACAGACGGTCACTGCTACCGCTAAGCAGATAAAACATACTGTCGAACAAGCGGTAATTAATTAATACTATTTCTGTTATAATGTACGGTATCATATTATATAACTGTACACAATTGACGTATAATGCGTTTCAAATAGCAACGCACCACAGGGGCTTGTGGTGACTGGTGTTAAGGGTTAGTTAATGGGCAAAATTTAATGTAACTGAAGCCGGAAGCTTTCTGTGGTTTTAGTTTATAACCGTCAAAACACGTGCAAAATACTATAGTGTTCAAAGTTAGACTCTTAATGCCGATTCCTAAATGATTGACAATATGAAGTCAAACTTTAGGGAACGTTCGTGCATTCATTCTGGGATCGGGGAAAAGGCTAAATTTTTTAACAGAAAACAGGTGACAAACTTTCCGTAAACAATAAAATAGCACTTTACTTTCATCTTTTTTACTTTTATATATCTAATGGAATAGTAGTTTTTTTGTCTTCGAATAATATGTTGTTTGCATTGTTCGAATAATAGGTAAAAATTTTTTTATTTCTAAATCAGGGCATTATGGTTGAGTTCACTAAAGAGCAGCAAGAATTCATCAAAGAACACGGCGGCAAAATTGAAACTGGAGAACCACCATGGGTTGGGTGCGAGGAAGAGGATAAAGTGAAGAGCGAAGTGCTGCTACTCTCGCAGGATAAACGA
Source organism: Phthiracarus laevigatus (assembly GCA_034700185.1). Lineage (NCBI taxonomy): Eukaryota > Metazoa > Arthropoda > Arachnida > Sarcoptiformes > Phthiracaridae > Phthiracarus > Phthiracarus laevigatus. The sequence goes on along the minus strand of JAQIXJ010001867.1, from coordinate 1,674 downwards.
AATTTCGTTCGAAGTCCGCCGAGTGGCGTCCAATTCGCTTTCGATATGGATTCGTCATATCCAGTCGCTTTGGCGTTACTAAAAGAAGATCCGAATTTGAGTAAAATGCGTTTCGCTATTGTACCAAAATTGTACGATTTATAATACAACTAATCTTAAATGTTTGATATTCGCATAAATTGCTTCATCGCTTCATATATATTTATAATAGAGTTAATGAAGAATCATTTTGGCGAAATTATTTCTATCGCGTATCACTTATAAAACAATCCACGCAATTATCTTCTTTTACCAATAAAGCTGACGGATCGTGGTCTTCGTCACGTTCGTCGTCAGCCGAAGGACCCGATGAACCCAACGATCAGAGTCCATCTGGTATTGAACCAGAGTTTATATCAGACGCATACCAAGCATCTCAAATGTCAGCCGAAGAAGTTCGTAATGGAATGAGACAATTAGGCGTTAGTTCTGACAAAAAAGCTGCGGACGGTATGTAATCATTTTTATTAAAGTTGAAATGCCGTAATGAAGATTCAAGTTTGTTAATTGGTTGCACAGAATATGGTTATTTAATTCATGTTAAATCAGTTTATATCAAATTAGTTCTTTGCAATATCGCGATTTATAGCGAATCCTACGCTTGCGATATAAATTTACAAATTTAGATTTAAGTTAAAAGGTTGCGTTATGCTTATATTGCTGTGAATTCTGTTTGAATATCGTAATTTTAAATTCGCTCATCAATACATTAACATAAATTATTTTCGTTTTTCTGATGAAATTTATTTTAAAATATTTAAAATGTGATCTTAGTTTTTTTTGACACAAAACCTGTAACAAAAAATCGAGATAAGATAGGATTGAGTAAACTCAGTTATAATTTATCGGTTCTGTTCAACATAGGTTGATCGTTGGATTGCAAAAATCGCAAAAAATTTATAATAGATTTATTGTAATACATATTGAGATAAATATCTTTGTTTCTTCGCTTAAATTGACAAATTTTTCCGCATGTGTATCAAATCTTTTATCTGAAAGGAATTTAAATGACGTTGGAAATGGATTGCGTGATAAAGTTAATGGTCTTTTACCAATATAAACAAATTAAATAATTTGACAGCACTGATAATACTGGTTGTAAATTATAGGAAAGGTCATTACTGATAACTGATTTCATTTTCGATGCGTTTTCTCTTCTATTTGACCAAAAAATGAAGTTATTTTCGTAATTTAGAGAAAACTCGTATTATCAAAATAACTACTTAAGCACGAATCACTATCTATTGGACGGAAGTTAAGTCTCTTTCGTTTTTATTGACAAAATCCTTTAAAATTTTTAATATAAATATGAATAGTAAGAGTTTTTTTTCGAAAGTCTCTTCAACGATACTTGAGTATCGCAAGTCCTTAAGCACACATAACTTTTTCATAACTCATCATTCAGTAAAATTTCAAACGCAAATTAAATATAAATAATTTTTTGCGTATTTGATCGATGCTTATTCATTTTGTTAAACAATCAATTAATAATTAACATGATTAGCCCAACAAAACACCCTTTCAATTTTATTATTATGTACTAGTTAGAAACCCGCTCCGCGTGCAAATAACATTTTTATGCCCGTATCACATATTATATTATATTGTTTATATTCTTGTAAATGACGGTTATAT
>JAQIXJ010001866.1:0-18183 GCA_034700185.1 Phthiracarus laevigatus | reverse complement strand
TATCTGCACAAAAAATCAAACTCTCATAATTGGCAACATCTGTTATTTAATCACATGATAGTTTTTACAGTGTATTAAGCAGAAAAAACAATTATTTTTTCTTATTGATACGGACTCTTATTGCAGTATATCTAGAACTTCTTTAATTCGGATCTAAAGCCTTAAGCCCAACCTTAAACACGTGCAAAAGTACATTCGTATAAAACAAGATACAAAAAGTTTTTGCCATTTAATTTGTCGAATAATGTGATATAACTAAAACTGATTTCGTTAATAAAAATTTTTTATTTATCTAATTTATTTAAAAATAATATTTTACGAATCATGTATTGTGCGAGAACAGGTGTGATCAATTTTGGTTTCAGTCATATTTATAATAGCAAATGAATTTTGCTTCAAAAAATGACTAAAAAAATTCGATGAAAAATGACTTCACAAAATTGTTTGGAAATTAGTGCTAGATAAGTTATTTTAATTAGTAAAAAATTACAATAAATTAAATTTTGATTCGTTAACCTCTACATCTGTTCTAACCTTTTCTTACATATCTAATTTTTAACCATTTTATTTATTGTTTGAGTGTTTGAGTAAATTGTGCATTCATAATAAAATAATAAGTAGTTATATTTAATATTTATATAAGTTTAATAAAATTTAAACTAGAATAGTTCTATTTTTCTATAGTTCTTCGATGTATCCTAGAATATTTAGAATGTTTAGAATATTGCAAGGTTTTGGTTAAAATATGATTTGCATAATTAATAGAAACAATGATACCATTATTAATAATGGAATTACTAACAAAAAATAAGAAGGAACATAATTTATGTATTCGCTTCGATCAGAAAGAAAAATAATATTTCATTCAAAAAACACAAAGAAAAAACAATTTTTACAAATATTAATTAATTATTAAAGAAATTAATTAAATTTTGTGAGCATAGTTAAGCAAAAGGAGTGTTGAGTGCCCAGTGTTGACCCTCTCAAGAATTCTAAAACTTCGAGATTGTATTGAAAATGTAATTTTTTCGTTCGAAAAACAAATTTGGTCCGAAAATTAAAAAAATTGTCGTTTAAATTCAAGGAGTTTACCACCCCCTTTAATAATAGAGATTTTCAGGATTGGACCCCCTCCTAGCACTTCAGACCTTGGTTAACTATGGTTGTGAGTCAACGAAATTATTAATGTTTCCAAGAGTTTAGATATATTTTTAATTATTTATTTAGAAAACATACTTATTTTTTCATAGTAAAAAACACAAGCTTTTTATAAACAAAGAGCGAATAATAATGCTGCGCTTCAGAAAACTAAAGTCAAAATTTTGAAGTGAGAAAAGCGTGATATCATTCTTTTTGAACTTAAAATGCTTTTGAGAATTTTCTAGATTCATTAAATAATGCACACTAATCTTTCTATTTGAAAATCTTCTTTAGTTTAAGAGTGCTGAGAACGGAATTTACACTTTTTTGGGTAACAAAATTTGTTCTAAACTAGAGAATTATATTTTAATATGAATGCTATCTATCAATAAGTATTCCAGTAATGATTATCACTTAATTCCATACGCAGTAAATACTGGTTTAGGAAAATCGAAGTAAATGTACGAATGAACACCGAAGCAAATTCTACGATAACAAAAGAGCAACAACTTTTTCCGTTCATTCAATAATAAGAAAAGCAAAAATATACGTCCAACTCGTGATAAAACGCTATTAATACGCAATAACGACAATCATACGACAACAAAAGAAAAATATACGGGGCTTAACACTATTGACTTTTCTACTAATGATTTATTGCTTTATCGGAAAAAATAGTACTTAATAACGGGCATTGTTTTATTTTTAAAGAAATAAAACTCCGACTTTTTATTTTGATTTTCGTTACATCGATTGACGTACGTCTGGGGAAAAAATAGTAAATAACACTGTTATACGATGACTTATAAATTATTTCGTTCATTTGACGATTCGGTGTATGTTTCGGTGGGTGTCAAATAGAAAATGATTGAAATTCGGTAAAGATAAGTTTTGAGTTATGACACCAACGCGAAAAAAATATTATTTCACGCCAACAATATGACATTTTGATCTGAACTCGGGTTCACAGATAATTAAATATCTTTCACTCAAAACGTTAAGGTGTGAAAGAAATCAAAACGCCGTTTCGGATAACGGTTCAGATTTTTTTTAGCTTACTATCGAAGTTTAAGTATATTATTAGACTGCCTGTCTGTCGATATCTGTTTTTAACATAATTTTTTTAAAATGATTAACGATTAATCGGGTAAGAAAATTGAAACATAAATTTTATATAATTATATGGTGATATAACGGTCTCACGCTTTATTTGTAATGCTAACGGAAAGAAGTCTTAAAAAAAGGAAAAAAGTCGATACCATTTTTTTCTTTGTTTTGTTTCCGCTTGTTTGCTGAAAATCGAGAAATCAATTACGCAGATGGTCTTATACCGTAAGCTCATATGTACTGATTGTTTTTATTTGTTGGCAGTTTTGTTTTTCTTTAAAACTATCCCTAGAATCTCCTAAAAGGTTAGTCAATAAAACTGCACGAATACCGAGTAAACATAATTAAATGCATCGACTGTGTAATTCGGATAAAATCGAATTACATACGGTCTGTTCATTACTGTTTTTGGTCATTATAACTATGGATCAGCCGCCATGAAGTCTATAGGTTTTCTATAACTAATAAAGTTATTTTATTTTAATAAATAAGCACAATTTATATAGAAAATAAACAAGTTGCAGAAACACTGCTGCGTTTATTATGAATAGACAGCATCAAAAACATCATTTAAAAGGGTTTATGTTAAATAATAAGTTATTTTGAGCAAAAATATGTGAAATATTGGTAATATTTTAATTATCAATTAAACTTCAGAAATCTCGTTCAAAAAAACTATTAATGTTAAATTATTTTTATTACGAAGATTAGTAAATAATGACGATTCAATATTTTTAGTTCACAGTCCTTTCGAAAATATGACCGTATATTACCATTAGACTTTAATTAAAATAGAGTTACCTTCGAATTGAATTGAATGAAAAATTTTATTTAAACCCAATAAACTTTTTAACGTAAACCATTAGCCAAAGATTTATTCGTCGTTCTTGTTTAAATAATATTTCTACACTAATTGTTGAGTCTACTTATATAAATTTACTAAACTATTCATTATTAACGTATATACACAGATGTACGCAGAACCATTAGCTATTGTTTTATTGAAAGTTCATTATTAAAAAAAACGTTGAGCAAAAATTTGACGAACGAACAAGTATTAACATGGATTGTTAGCGCGAGAATCCTCTAGTGATACGGCATAATTAAAACAAATTGATTCACGTCCACACCAAAGTCCAGTTTTGAGTCATGATACGGCATAATTAAAACAAATTGATTCACGTCCACACCAAAGTCCAGTTTTGAGTCATTATATCCTAAAATAGAACTTTCGAGTGTTATATAATATTTTAGCGTAATTAGTAGTTTTGTCATTATCTTCAAAGATAACGTCGCTATAATCAAATTCGTAAGGCAAAGGCAAACAATACACCGTTTCAATGAATTACCATTGAGCAGTATTGCGCACAATTATATATTGTTGCCTAAAGTCTTATTCAAATGTTAATCTGGCATTTAATATGTCTAATGCGTTAAACTTTTCAATACCCGTAAGAGCATTGTGTGTGTGTGTGTTTTCATCGCTACGGAGCCGTAAAAATTTATCTTTTATTTTCATTTAAATTGCCACTTAAAATGAGAAACAATTTCCAATTTCAAAAAAGAAAGCAAATTAATTTCACTCACAAGCAGTGGCGTTGAAAATAATTGGATTCACAACAATTGAAAGCTAACTTTCAAGGTTAAATAAACTAGCCTTCGTAACATTTTTTATTCATTCGATTCATTACCGATAATCGTGGATAACATATATCGGGAGATATCTATTATGACTTTTTTTTGGCGTCAAATATTTTTTTATTTAAGCAAAAAATTTATCGGCAAAAAATCGCATACAAATTAGTTTCAATCCATATAACAACATACTCAGCAGAGCGCGCAAAAAACGAGATGATAAATGGGTGCCTTTCAGATTTGGTGAAAATCATTTAAAAATAAGAAATATACTGAATTCTGATATCACGTCGAGTATTCTATTGGCATTATCTTCAAACACTGTTAGAGAATCCTCGAGTTCTCTGGATTTATGCGTTCAGACGCATATTGAAAGAAAGTACTCTTAAAGCACTCTTCACAAGCACACACACACAGTCTCTTCTCCGCTCTTTATGTTTTCCCCCTCTATTATGTACGGTAGCATATGTTCGCCACGATTTCCAAAACTATCGCTTTTTTATTTATATGGAAATTGTTATACTTTTTATTTTCTATTTTTTCGTCGCCCCTTTTGACATATTTTCGTCACACTGTATTTTTAATATGATCGTTGAGTGATATATCAATACTTTTTTTGTGATGTTGGAGTGGATAAACGATATTTTTATTGAGACGCATCGCATCCGATGGCTCAGTTTTTTTCTCGAAAAAAAACGAAGAAAAATCGCTTTTTTGTGCTTGAGTTCACATTTTTTTCCATGTACTGATTAGACAAGTCTACTGTAACTGCACATAAGCTTATAGTATATACAGCGTTATACGATATAATGGTGATATGATTTTTTTAAAGGGAAATATTAAAAAAAGAAGAAGAGCTCAAATCTGGATTTTGGATAACATGCTTATGCGATAAATTATTGCAGCGAAAATTGTATAAAACACAAGAGTAATAAAAAGATGATCTATATTCAAACACTAAACAAAGCGGTATATACGGTATATATATGCGCATAAATATTTAAATTAAGATTGCGACCAAAAAAAATGGTAGAGCAAACAGTGTCTAGAGTTTCCACTTGATGTGCGATTCGTATATAGTATGCGTACTGCTTTTCAGCAAGAAAATAAAGTTAAATTAATTTTCATTATTCGAGTTTTTCGCGCAAATGTTTACTTTAATCTTAATAACGATGTTTTATGAAAATTACTTAATAACTAAAACACTGCATTTTACGTTGAAAATTTAATTAAAAGAAGTTAAAAATAATTGAATTTGTATTTAAATAAATAAACCATTTTTCCAATGTCTATTGAGATTAAGCCCATAAATTAGCGAAACTTGCGAATCGCGTCTCGCCAGACAACCGCCATATATGTCAATCCGTTGCGAAACGTATGATGAAGAGTGGCTTAAATAATAACTTTCTAATATTGTTTTCCCGTCACGAATCTGCCAGCCTTTTAATACGGTTTGAAGCAATAGAAAAGCTCTCATTCCTAGTTTTCTTATCTTTCCGTTTGTCTATCATTCCGCTAAAAGTTTACGCCATAACTTAATATTAGGCGAACAAACAAACGAACAAAAGAAAGCAGAATTAGGAGCAAACAAAAAAAATTGTTTTTAATGGTCAACAATAGCGTATCTCTTGGGAGCAATGTGTGCGCGCGTAACATATCGAAGTTATATCAACAATTGTTATTTAGATTTACAACTTCTATGGTCGCGATTAAGAAATAACGACACGAACCGCTCGCTATTTTTGCGTGTGTTTTTTCCCGCTGCTTATAACGCAATAATAGGCTTAAATTAGTATTCGGGGACGTATTTATTTTGGACCATCACTACTGTCTACGCTGGTTTTATTATTTTTGTTCCGTTGGTAAATATTTAATCAACTGTAGAGTAGTGAAAAAAGTTGCCAGAAAAACTAATTGTAAAGCGCAGTAATGGTAATTAATATTTTATATGGTAAACGCTTAAAGTAATAAAGTTAACCAATAGTTATCACGATATAAAAGTCGGGCTAATTTTAGATTAACAGTTAAAAAAGGAGAAAGGAAGAAACATTGTATAGTAATATTCAATTTTTAATACTTTTATTGATACAATATTTAAAGGTATTAATAATAATTATCGCAATTCGATTAAGATTTGCAAAGTTTCTAATGGTTTAAACTTTTTAAGCTAAAAATCAATATTAGTTGTTAAGTTCGTAATTATATGTGTTATGAATATATATTTTGAATTTTATAGCACATCACAGGATCATTTCAAAACATTTTAAGCTTTAACAGAATTGAGAAACATTGGTACCACTAGTGTACAATTAGCACTTTTCATTATATTTTATTTTTAATAAAAATTTTGCGTTTATTTTCTAGATAAGACTGTCAAATCTCTATGGAATACACTTTTTAAAGTAATTTTCTAATAAAATAAAATTAAACCTGAAATAACTGTCGTAACTTATGCATTAGCGTTTGGCTATACTGTACTACCTTTATATGACAAACAGCTGCAGTAATTGGAATCAAGTTTGTATGAATAGGTTAGAAGAGAAAGAAGTTATGCGCACACTTATTTAAATATTTTGTATTACATTTTGCTTATATTAAAACTGTTTAATTTTGTTACTTTTATAAGAAACGAATTATATTTAAAAGATGGTTTGCGGCCCGAACCTAACCGATTATAAAACCAATAACCCAATGACCCAAAATTTTGGATATAATGTTAGACTAACTCATTTAAAGCCAAATAAAACTTTTATTTAACATAAACAGAAAATTCATTGCGAAAATAATAATATCAGCCTATTTTACTATTGATTAAAATTTGTTATGCATAAATATTTAATATTTTGCATTTTTAATTTGTTATAATTATTGTATTATGTTTAATTAGTCAAAAACCATATTGATTTTCATTTAATTAAAATACCAAAATTATTTATAGGGTTTGTGATTTAAATTTGGATATTGATTTTAGATTTTTTTAACCAGAAAGGAACCGAACCGAATCTATGAGAAACCAATTAGTTTACCCAATGGGTTATCCTACCCGAAACATCATTATTATTATATGTGCATTAATTTTTTAATCCACTATACTTAACTTGAATTGAAATAATTTAAAAATGTTATTATTTAACAAAATTTAATCTTTGTTTAGAATTAAGTGGTCATGTAATGGTTAAATGACAAAATATAATAAAATACATTTTTTAAGAGGATAATACATTAAAATGTTCATAATTATTTAATTATTCATATTTTTTCTTAACTCTAGACTGTGTTATTTACATATGCTTTTTCGAAACAAATACGTTTAGTTGAAAGTAATAATAAAAAATAAAGTTTACAACCAAAGTTACGCTAATGTTGTGAAATACAATGATAAAAATAATTCAGCTAAAGCTAATGTTAAAGTTTTCTATTATTTTTTTGTTTGCACAAAACAAACGAAATACTTTTAAACAAATCTCTTTTATGTGCAGCACATTAATTTAAAACTTTGGTTAATTAAAATTCTTTTCAGGAAAAAATAAATTTAAATATTAAATAAATAGCCACTTATTATAGAAATTAAATTCTTTAATTATGCACAATGATATCCAAAAATTCAGTGCATTTTAAATTATCCCGAATAAAAAATAAAATAGGAAAATAAAAAAAATAGTTTAAAATAGTTATGGCATTTATTTAAATTAATTACACATTACATAAAACTATACTGTATATAAATTTAGATTGCGAGCAATTTTTTATGCCGCAATGTTTAATGCTTATGTATAATTGTATAATTAGACAAGTAAATTGTTAAATATATTTTTAATAATTCGTATTAAGCTATTATTGCATCGTATATAAAAAATAATCGCATTTTACATTTCAACCTTCTTATAAAAAACAAGGATAAATGAATTCGTTTTAATTTTACTACTATTTTTTAATTAACCACTTTATTCCGTTCATTACTGGAAATGTTTTAAGATAAGTCTCAATACTTAAAAACTTATATTTTGTTTATTCGAAAATGTTGTCTATTCTGCTCATACAGGCACACATTTTTCCATTCTTATCAACCAAATAACCCATAATACTTAATGTATGAAAACTACTCTCTGAAGAGTCATCATAGCCGTGATTTATCTAAAAGTTGTATATTAAGCAAAAAAAGTGTCTACAAAACACAAATAACTGTAAATTTTTGTTTGTGTTATAACTAAACTCAGCACACTTTACTCACACATTTTCTCAATAAAAATACATCATAACTTTAACCACGTTTAACGCCGTTATATGTTTTAAACAGTTGTTAGGAAAACGAATTATTGCCAATTTTCCTGTTTTCGCATTTCACTGAAAGCGTTATCAAAACTAAGTACAAGAAAATTTTATTAAAAAAGCGATTTCGGTCTCATCTATTCATAAGTGATAGCGAATTGAGAATATCGGTCCTCACGCATCATGAATATTACAGTCAAAATCCATTAGCGAAATCTGAAATCCAAACCACCATGCATTTGCTTATTATCTGTGATTGCGTAACACGAGAGACGAAAAATTGCAACTAAACACTAATCAAAATTATGTAATCAAGTAAAACTGAGACCTGGAATAGTTTGGTTGCGCAACAAAATCAAGGTATAAATTATAGCTGGCGGATGGATTGCTTGCTTGCGCTTTGCTCTCAGTTATCATTTTGTGCGAATGAGTGATGAAATAAAAATTTACATTTTTCTAATTAAGTCGGGTAATGATTTTTCGCCGCAAATTTTCTTAAACAACATTTAGATATAAAACTTTATGCATATATTAAAGCGTTTTTTGCACTTTCGAAAAAACTTTCTTTTTTTTGTCTGCAAAGAAGAAGATAATGACTAATGACATTAATGGCGGGTGTTATGCGAAAAATAATCTATTATAACGCGAAAAAATAGAGTGATAAGAAAATAGTAGTAATGAAATAAGTGATAAAACTAATTTTAAAATTAAATTTCTACCGATTTTTTTGTGGAAGATTTAATACTTTTGTATATAATAAATAACAAAATTTCAATTTTTCCATGTTATGGGAAGTTATTTACTTTAGAGATTATTTTGAGGAATGATTTCCGTGATTTCAATGTATTATTGGTAATATTATCCACGATTTCTTCTAATTGCGGTGTAACTGAAAAAATTAGTTTAATTTTTATTAATAATATGTATAATAAATGTTTCAAAAAATAATATTAAATTACAGAAATTTACATAGAGTTCAATTCACTTTAAAATCATATAAAATTTCGCATATACCCAACCAAATTCCAATTAAAGCTTTCAAAATTTTCATTTTAATTTTTTTATTAGTTCTATAAAATTCTCGGTGGTTTGCCCTAGACTTTGTAATAATGAAAGATTTTGGAGCCAAACCAGATCTAAAGCCTGAGTTTACGTAAAATTTGTTCCAAACACTTCACGAGTTGTGTTATAATATTTAATTTTTAATTCGAGGTCATAAACTAATTTCACTGTAATATTGTTAATATTTAATTGAATGCGAAATTCGTGTAAATCGTCAGATACTGAAGATAAAAACATAGGATAATAAAAGTATATTATGTGCAGTGTGTTCATGTGTCCATTCCAAACAGTACTACGATAATGGCTCTTTAGGGCAACATTTATTTAAAAAAATACATATATAATTCTAGAGAGGTTTTTTCTTTATTAAAAAAAGAAAAGAATTTATAGATTATTTATTAGCCTATAAAAGATTTTATGATTAGCATAATAAGCCTCAAAATATTGCAATGAATAATTTGTTTGATGTCATATGCAGCTATTTTGTAAGTACAAAAAAATCAATACAATTTTTTAAATAAATCCACATTTTCTAACTAGAATTCAAAGAAATAAACAAGAATGAAAACTATAATGCGATCACTTTAACTCAAATTGTTTTATTAACTCAAAACTATATGAAACGATATAACGGTTTTTATAAGAAATATAATTTTCCATAAAATACTAATTCTATTGTTGCCTAACATTTTTGATCTATTATTAAACCAACACAACCTTAATTAATACTGTTTTGCTGAAAAATTTTAAGTGTTATAAAACATTGTTATAAATAGCACTTTAATATGGAACAATCAAATCAGTTGTTAGTGTGCATACAATAGCGCAATTAGACGTGTGTCTCAATGTAAAGTTTCGTGATTAAAGTTATATTAGTGACACGCCTAACAACAAAATTTAGCTATTTTTTGGCTATAATTTATTCATTTTTGAATCAATTTTGTTCATTTAAAATGCATTTGTGACAATTTTTAGGGAATATTTATATTTTGATCAATTTATTCTCTAGAAATTTTTACAAAAAAAAATTTCTTAAATATTATAAAGTCTAAAAAATTGAAAAAAAATTAAAAAATCCCTTTATTAATATGAAGAATTAAAACAATTAAAAAACTCAAAAGATTTTTTAAAATAATCCTCATTCTTACGAATACCCCATAACTGACTTTTACAAAATTAGCTAATAATCTTCCATTCATGAATTAGTAATTTATTTTGGAGAAAATAATAAAAATATAAATCATTTAAAAAAATTTTCATGTTTTGTTTGGACTGGACATTCAAATATTTTCAATATCTTTATACAATAACGAATTTTTTCATTAATGCTTTTCAATATGTATACGAAATATTTTTTCTTTGGGAGCGTTCAGCACTTTAAGAACTTATGAAAAATGATGTTTCCAGTTTCAATTTTTTGCTTTTCTATCTCAACATAAACATGTAACAAAACATATTTACTTGAATGCAATTTTTAGCAACATATACAATACAAACAATGGTGGGTACCAATAAAGAATAGGGTAAACCAAAGCTAATTTTACATTAGGGAAACTAGAATTCTGAAATTCTATTCTGCAAAACAATTTTGATTTTTTAGTCTAAGCTAAGACTATTAATCACATGAATAAACGATTTTTGGTGAAACACACTTAATCTTGTTGTTTACTTAGGCATTAATATTCAAATTTCATACGTAAAATGATTTGCGTAATCTGCAAACACTTAATCATAACCAAAATCAATTTTAACGGAGAGGTAATATTTTGATGACGCCTTCAGATTTTTGTTGTTGTTGTTTTCGTGGGCATTAAGGATTTGCACGGAAACAAAATCAAGTTAAGTCTCTACTTAGCGAATGTGTGAATCAGCGTAGCATATTCTAGCGTAGGATAACAAAAAAGCCGACAAACAAGTTGCCGCAAATAATGTCGTAAATCTAATTATGGACGAAATGCATGTAATAATTTAATTCTTATTTTAGTATTAAATGACCCGTTTTTCTTAAAATATTATTAATCCTGAATACTTCCGAAATAAAGTGTGAATCTCATTCGAATTAATACCAGAATAAAATCAGAAGTGAAACCAAAATTATTTAGTTCTTAAGCAATATTTGCAGCTAAGTCGTAAATGAAAAATAAAAGAGCTTTGAGATAAATAAAAATAATAAATAACCCCACTCTATAATTAGGCTGATACAAACTTAAGAATCTCTGAGTTATTAGTTATGCTCGATATGCTCTATTGAATCTCTGAGTAAGAAAGTTTTTTTGAAAAACATTTTTTTAGAGAGAGAAACAAAAACTTTTGCAAAATATACTATTGTCCAACTATTTTGTATAAAACTTATGGAGACATCTATTAAGAAAAGTTTTAAACTATTTATTTTTTGTGATACGTTAATCACAGATAAATTTAGAGACATTAGATTAATTATTTAAAATAGCCTGTTTTAATAAATTTGCTTTAATCGCTAAAAATACTAAAGAACTAAACCCCGTTTATCTAACTATTTAATTTAAATGACGAAAACTTTTTTCAACAAAAGTTGATTCAAAAGCTCTTAAAAACTCGTACAGCAATCAAATACCAATTTTTATATTTTAATTTTACTTTTCCATTAATGATAAAATAATAATTCGACGTAATGACATTATATGTTGCCTATTCATAACCTGTTTAATGTCATTTGCATAAAATTGCAAAAATTAATGCAATAAGCATACAACCAAATGTAAAGGTATATAAATTGATAAGATTATCGCATTTATTCTCAGGTGTTGTTGAAGCCAAAGTAAGCTTATTTAAGCACTAGAAACTATATCTAATGGATCACTATTTTAAAATGAAATCCCAAAACAATGCGGCACATTCATAGAGAGATCACCTTTTCTTAGGGTAATGCATACTTTTGCCACAAATATATTAAATTCTGATCACATGATGGTACGAAGCTAATTCCTATATTGATATTGGAATTCGCTTAAATCTTTATATTAATATAAAACTGCTAACAGAACATACGGACGGACGGACGGACGGATGAACAGATGGTCAGACAGGCATCCATAATCTCGCTTTTGTCTATTCTAAGAGAGCTAAAAAACTTAAAGTATGTTTAATAAATATAATGTAACATTATTTAAAATAATTCAAAAATAGCCATTATTTTAACTATTATCGTGCCATCCTTTAACTATTAGGACATAAGAGTTAAATTTACTGTAAAATTTGAGTAAAAACACACTTAATGTATGACTCTTTTTTAAAAATAGACAATGTTTTATCAAATGTTTCACATAAACCAATAACTTTATGCTTACTATTTTTAAGTCGATCACGTTTTAATTGTGTACTTACAAAACTAATTTTTAAATTTTTAAACGGGTTAAAATATTACACAAAATTTGAGGTTTTGTTTATTAATAATTCAGATGGTTTTCAAATACCAGATGGTATATTGTGAGCTTTGCTTAGTCGTTAGTGTTAAGTTGTATAAACAAGTTATCGCATAACACCATGAAAACCTTGTTGTTAAAGGAGTGCATAATAGAGTAGTTAAAAGTGGTTAATAGTTTAAATCATCTCAAAAGGTATCAGTTTCGGGCGCATTGAAATTCCACCCAAATTTACTTTCTCTACTTTGAATTTTTTAATTAAGTTCCCTTATCATATTATTATCGTTATTATTTTTGCATTTTACTCTGAAAATACTCATCGTTTAATAAATAGCTCTTTAATAAATACACGTAATTTGTATGTGACTTATATGTAATAATTCTACAAAATTCGTTTTTAACTGTTGATTTTGTTTTATCGCATTATTTGGTCGAAAGGTATAACATTCCTTTTTATGATTTATGATTTATTTGTAGCATTTTCATTTTCTTTCACAGAGAAATTTTGAATTCTGTCTGTGGTTCCTAACATATGTATGGTTCAATAAAAGATACAACAAAACATTTTATTTTTTGTTTAAACAGGTTGACTAATTAAAAATGGCAAAACTATTAAACGTGTTTATTTTACTGTTGAGCGCTAGTTTGATCATTGAATCAAATGCTGGACTATTTGGCTTATTCGGCAGTTATGGTCTGTGCCAAACAGCGTGTAACTCGGCGTATGTTTTTTGCATGACTTCCGCTGGACTAACAGCCGGTGCGGCCACAGCGGGCGCGGCAATACCAGCGGCGGCTATAGCTTGCAGCGCAGCACAGGGACTATGTATGGCATCATGCGCTGCCGCTTTTCTTGTTGCACCGACGCCCTAATATGTTGAAATGCCAACAAACATAATTTCTCGATCATTTGAAATCGTACATTAAAAATATAATAATAGATAAATAAATCGACCAAAATTATTATTTTCTAATGCTTTACCTCTTTAATACTGTGTGAACTCTAGTTAAAAGTTTTAATAATTTTTTGCATGGCTTCTTTAAATTAGTTGTTGATTATTAAATTTGTCGATGAGTGTTACTCATCGATAAATTACCGATATTAATATTTGCTAATATTCGTTGTAAAATGATTAGTACAAATGAGGAAAAAATTATAAATTTTATTTTACGATTTTTTTTCTTGTAATGTCGCTATCAATAAAAATTTAATTTTTCACATTATATAAACGGGGAATAATAAATATTACGTTTTCAATGCATGCATTGCAATCGGTTATCGTTCCTCATTTCCTTAATTTGTTTGCGCGTTAAGTAACCTCTTATTCCAGCCTGTATTTTGATGACCGCGTTTTCCACTTCGGGTGTAACGTTATTCGCTTCCATCCGATCGGTTTTTGTGTCGCGCGGTAATTGTTTCTTAGCGCGCGATTTCTCTTCAATAGATGTCGCGTGTGTGTTCTTCTAATGGTAAAATATTTTTTAGGTTATATTTTTAGCATTTAATTTATTATTTTATGTCAATTAACTATAATATGTTTTTGCGTAATTTGAATTTAGGTTAAATTTTTAATTTAAGTTAGGTTAGGTTGTAATTGGAAACCAATACCTCATTCTTATTGATTGGCTTAAGTTTTGACCTCACATTCAATAATTCTTGTTCGGTGGGTGTTTCGTGGTTTGGCACCGCTTTCACTAAATTTTGTTGGGTCGCTGGTTGATCACTGGCCCCAGTTTGCGCTATAATTAATTCAAATAAATAAGTCGTACATTATTGCCAGTTGACAAATAAATTCTGTAATTTGGTTTTCAAAATTTGGAAAGCATTTGGATGCACGCGTGAATTTTAAAACTATCTTTTAGCCTTTGCTGATATCTCACGAGAAAATACGAAACCATATTTATTATAATTTTTATAAAATTATTAATTAAAACCTTGTCTAATTATAACTAACAAACGATACTTCAATTTGGTTAATCTTATTGTATGTACTAAATAGGGTTTCGATAATAATAAAAATAAAATCACGATGACTTGCAATTAATTTAAATAAACACTATACATGTTAAGGAAGTTTGAGGGTTAAATAATTAGCAGATTAAATTGTTGTACCTTTACAGACCTGTATTGCGTTGATTACCACGCGTATCATCCGCTACCGATTTGTTCCCTGTTTTCTTATTACTATTATCACTTCGTGTAAACAAATTTCCCATATTTTTTTCAATATACTTAATATTTTCTTAACTGAGTTTAAACGAATAACAATAATTAGCCCGAAATACGCTCGTTAATAGTCAACTGAAAGCACGAGTTAATCGCATTAATGTGATTTAACTACAATCAATCATTCCGTGAATATTTCCGAAATACTTAAAAATACAGATATTATGGTTGAACTTCAAACTACTGTATAACTGCAAAACCGTACGTTTTAACTACGCAACAGAAACTAATTTTGGGCGATACTAGTGATGCAAGTAATAGTGAGAAGATATATTTAGACGGTAGAGAAAAAACGCTTGTAAGCGTAATGTAATAATTGGTTTTTGTTTATAATTCTGGGCGAATTGATGTCAAGATCGCAGTGTAGGCTTAAAATAAAGATGTACTCCTATTTTCAATAAATTTCGCGCACGTGTGTACGTGTGTGTGTGTGTGTATGTGTTCGTTAGAAATATGTAACTACTTGTTATTATTGGGTTAAAATTTAGGTTTATTTTATTTAAAAGTAGTCGCACGTGTAGTGCTTTATATGCAAATATTTACGCTAAAATTATATATATATTACGCAGACTTGGTTATGCCTATCATCACTAGCTATGTTTGCCTAAATAATTTAAATATTTATCCGGTTTTAAGATATTATTTGAAAATGATAAAATCACCTTCGCCTTGAAATATTAATGGTTTTTTTCAAATGTTTTATGATAATGTGGTGAGTAATAGACAGCCAATTAACGGCCTTTAATTTTTCAAATTTCAAATGCGTTATTTTTAAAATAAATATATTATTGGGTAAAAGAAAATTTCGTTAATAGCGATCAGCGTAAAGTCAATATAGCGATCATCATAAAATGATCGAAGTTAAAATAAATAATACGTAAAAAACAAAATTTTTGCGATTTTTATCTATCAACATATAACTAAATAAGATCTACGTATGCTTGCGAAGAATATGAACATAATTTGGCTGTGGTTCAAATATTTTTGGATCGCAAACTATATGGTGAATAAATTCCTACTTCAATCCTCTTAACATCTTAGTCTTGAATTTCGTGTAATATTCATTTATTACGCATTACACGCGCATTATATATTATATTACATTATGTTATAGTTTTACTGATAAATCTCATCTGTGCGATATTAATAACTAGAGACACGAAAAATTCCTGTTTAAAAGCGGCGTAAATTAAGTAAGGAAACAGAAAGAGAGTTTGAAACTCGTGATTAATTAGGAAAATAAATTATTGTGTCAAACATTAATGTGTTTTGTGATCAATTATTTTTCAAAACTTGATTTCAACAAGTTATAATGTTATTATTAAGATTAAATTTACATCTAAAGAAAGAATTTTTCACAGCGAATAAAACTATCTACAGATCTACGGACTGTTGATTAAACATCCCAACATAATTTACAAAAAACTACTAAAAAATCAACTCTATAAACATCTACTTATCTCTAATATTTATTCAAAAAGTTAGCTCATTGAATGTTTCAATCTTGTTTCTCTATTAATATTTGGATATTAATCGCTATAAATAAATATAAACAAGAACAATACGGTCATAATCAAACAACGAATATTTGGGAATTAAAAACTGCAAAATTTGTTTGTTTTTTGGGAATAATATGTTCAATTTTTGGTTGTTACCAAAATCTTAAAAATATTAATTTAAAAATACAACTTAATTATGTAAAACAATTAGAATTAGGTTATATCACTAAAAAATAAATTATCGAGATCAAAAGCTCATCATCATTGGCTCCGTAACGCATTTTTGAATTTACCACACAAACAGCAAAGTAAACCTGTAATAATATAGAGTTACAATAATTTACCACACGACTACAATGTCAATTCGAAAACAATAACTCATCATATCATTCCATTCAATTCATTTAAAGTTTGAACATCAACCCTATCAGTTCGACTACTAAGATTGAAGCTGCCAGGACATAGACAACACTCAATATTGTCAACTAACACCACGCATCTTACGCTGAACGTTAACCGATTATCGTTAAACGGCGAACTTGAAACGACTAACGCCTTATGCCGAACATGCAACGCATAACCAAATTGTTTTTTTTCGAATTAGAAAACGTGAAAACTTTAATTTAGATAAGATCAGGGTTTGGTATTTTATAGATTAAGATTTATAATAGAATTTGCTAACAGTTGTGAAACATTAACTAAAAAGTTAGTAATTAGTCTTAATCTTTGATCCAAATGAATAAATGACCCTATGAAATATATTATATCCAAATGAATATCCAAATGGGCTATTAAATTTTATATTTAGTCATTATAAACGGAGCAAAATAATCAATTTTTTGGTGTCAGCATATATGAATCAATATCATATTGACAGAATGTTTAAAATCTCGAAAGTAATGATATATCATTGATGATTTGAGATTTCTCTTATTTTTGTGGAATTTGGACACAATTATTGATTAAAAATTTTATTCCACTAACGTTATTGGAATTTGAAAATTTTACCTGTAATGGAACGTTTGTGTAGTGAAAAAAATGAAATTGTCCATTAAAGCAGTTGTCTGTTAGTTAGCGATAGAACATGACGTTTAGGGTCACGTGTATCAAAGTTGCTAGGGTTACTAAAACATAGAAATCGTATTAAGAACAAAAATTAATCCTGTTTTAACGTGGAAAAATTATTTACGATTTCTTGTTTACCCATAAAATGTGTTTACTTATATACAGTATGCTTGTACCGAGTCAATCTTGTTCTATCGCTAACTAACAGACAACTACTGTTTAGTGGAACGTTAGTGAGTTTTTTTATTAAATTTTCAAAAATATTTTCAAAAATTTAATTGCATGCAATATTAAACTAATAAAAATTAATCTATAAATTTTTCATAATCGAAATTTTCTTCTTATCTACCTTCTCTCGATCCTAAAATTCTACCTCTCCTAAAAGTTTTTTAGCTCACTTTGAAAAGTCAGCTATTGGATTTGGGATTCGTGTGACTGTGACTTTGTAGACTTTTTTTAGAGCAGAAAAATTAGGCAAAAACGAACAAATTTTGGTCAAAAATGGGCCAAAACTGAGTCAAAATGTGCCAAAATTGGCTTAAATATGGGCAAAAGTGGACTTAAATTTGATCAAAAATGACTAAAAATTGGGCAAACAGGGCTTAACTTGGGTCAAAAATGACTAAAAATGGGGATAATTTGGTCAAAACCGACACAAAACGGTTCAAAAATGGTTAATGTCGGGGCAAATATGAGTATAATTTGGTGTCACGCGTCTTACTAATTATACTAAAACACGTTATGACACGCGCCTAATTGTATCTATAACACAATTTTG